>PVLA01005892.1:0-135782 GCA_004027455.1 Hydrochoerus hydrochaeris
AGGAAGGAAGGAAGGAAGGAAGGAAGGAAGGAAGGAAGGAAGGAAAGAAAGAAAGAAAGAAAGAGAGAAAGAAAGAAAGAAACTGTTCTGCAGGGTAACAGTGTACAATGTAACATGCTGAACAGTTCAAAGTTGGCTTTAATCCGAATTACCACGTTTGGCAAACCAAACATGGCTTAGATGCCCAACGGCTGCACAGGAGGGCACAGAACGAAGCAGCATTTCAGCTCTGCACTGAGCATGAGGCTCCGCAGGGACGGCACTTCCACTACCAAGAGTGCCTTCCTGGACTCCCCACGCTGCCCTAATCTCTCTGCAAACTACTCTTGTACCTAAGGTTTCCAGTTCATGGGTTTCAGCCTTGTTTCCTCAACATGCTATGAACCCTCTTGGAAAATACACCTGGCCAATTTTCCCCAGAATCTTGGGTGTTTCTGTGCTGATCAGGGATCCCTTAAAAACTACCCGGGAAGCCTGGCTGCGGGAGGCCCGAGCTCACTTGGATTGTGCCGAGAAGTTCGCAGCGGCGAAGACAGCGGCTTCCACTTCCACATTATCATGAGAGTCCAGACTCTGCCGGATGCTGTGATGAGCATTCTTCCGCTCAGGAATTATTGACGCCAGACTTCCTAGCATCCTAGCAAGACAGAGAAACCCAAGGAAAAAAAGAAAAAAACAGTAATCTCAGGATCAGGAACGAAGAAACATAATAAGGTGGATTATCAAAACTTAAGTTTGAAGGTCATTCCATAAATCTCAGGCTAATAAATTCTAACTTTAGGAATTAAGCAGTGACTCAAATTCTAACCACATCTACACTTTGGTGTATCAGAAATATTAAAATGGCTGTTCTAACACAAGCAAAATTGCTAAAAAGCATCTTGAAGTACATCCCAGATACCAAACAAGGCCCAGGAGAGAAACTTTTGAATTATTAAAGCACCAAGATATCAATTTTCCAGTGCTGCATAAAGAAGTGCATTTAAGCAAAGCATTAAGAATACAAGTTTTGCTATTAAGCAGATTCACAAAGCAAAACAGCAAGACTTTTGCAGTCTGTGTCCCCACATCAATACTAGTGGGATGTTTCTCAAATCCATCCGCAACTGCAATGTAACACAGGCGGACGACGCCCCCTGGGGCTCATACTAGGATCTGCAACAGCCAGGAAAGTCATCTGGGAAACCCAATTTGCTTTTTATAACACAGTTACAATCTGGAAAACAAAAAAAGGCTATACTTTGTAATATAAACTACAGAAAAGAAAGATGGAAAAGTGCTTTCAGTAGAAAGGTTTGGATTTTACAAAGTTGCAAACAAAAAAGTGAAATGAACAAAACCTAGAGTGTTCTTACAATAAGGTCTGTTCAAAGTTAACATCCTAACTAACTTACATTTGACCTGTCCTCACCTATTGTATGAAGAGTCAATCAATTAGACACAAGCAGCTGAATCAGTTTCAAAAGAAAAACTTCAAATTATGTTTATTGAAAGAAATAACAAATGACTATTAGTCTAAAACTTTTTACCAGAAAAAATTAGACCAGGCTAACACTGATGCATCCCAACAGTTTGTGACTGTGTAATATAATAGGACACATTCATTAGTCACTTGCTGAATATATTTCTGGATATTTTAAAAATAACTCAGCACTACATTTTAAATACTATAGACCTCCTCCTACCTGTTTTTCTATTTTTTTTTGTTTTAATTTATAAGTTTATAGTAATAGGCAAAAGTTAGAACATGTTATTTTTCTCTTCTCTATTAACCCGTTTCAAAAACTTTTACAATTATTTATTTTTGTGGTACTGGGATTGAAACCAGAGCCTCACGTATGCTGGGCAAGTACTTTATCACTGAACCACACCCACAGCACTATTTTATTTTCAGGCAAGGTCTTGCTAAATTGCCCAGGCTGACTTTGAACTTGTGATCCTCTTGCCTCAGCCTCCAGAGTAGCTGGGATTACAAGCGTAGGCCACTGTGCCTGTCTCTCCTTTTTTTCCAAATCACTCTGACATGCCTGGAGATTTAACATGAAGGTCAGGTGCTTGTTATCAAGGGTGTAGGCCCTGGGTTTGACCTCCAGCACCATAATGAATTAAGTAAAATTAAAAATGCTTAGTTTTTGAAAGGTATCATTTTTGCTTTTCTTCATGAGTTTGCCTTTCTTCATGAGTTTTTACTTTTTAATAAATTCTAGAAAGCAAGTTCCTTGAGGTCGGAGTCTTACTTTATCTTCCTTAAAACAAACTGTGTAGAACTCTCCACACAGGCATTCAGAGAGCACCTAACAGTACATTTGTCACTTATCAGCTCCCCGTTCTGTGCAGTCCATCTCCCTTAATGCTCCTTTGTGCCACTGCAGTACTTCTCAATGAGAGAGTCCCATTCCTGCAAGCATTGAGATCCGCTCTGCACCATACCTTCTTTATGAAAGAGTAGTCAAGACCTTCATGTGGGACTAAAGTGCCATCAACTGCATCCTCAAACCCCTTTCAGAGTTAATAGGTACAGTGATTTTCAGTATGGGGGGTGGGCAGCCCATCACCCCATCCTGTCTCTCAGGAGCTAGACCTACTCCCCATTCTTTTCCCCAACAATTTTCCTACTCTTAAAAATGTTTTAGGGAGTATCCCTGCCATCTTATCATATAGAAAACAAATGAATCTGTGATGGCAGGTGTTATTTTTCTCATTTTACAGCAAGGAAAGTGAGTGATGAGACACTAGTACATCAGAATGTGAGTTGGGAATGGAACGAGTTTCTGTATACTTTTAAATTTTATCATTTAGGCCACAGTTCTCAAACAAGTTCAAAAATGAAGATAGTATTCTTAAAATTATAAAAGTAACTATTTAAATTATTTGTCTTTTGAAACAGGGTCATGCTAGGCTTGAACTCACTGTGTAGCAGCCCAGGCCGCCTCAAACTCACGCCAATCCTCCTGCCGCAGGCATCTCAGTGTGGCATCACAGGGTGAGCCACCACGTCCGGCTCTCTGCCCATTTTTAGAAGCAGAGTATTTTGAGAGCTTCGCAGGACCAACTGAAAGACTATGTATGGCAGGCAGCTAGTGGACTCCTGGCTCAGACTCTCTGCTGCCAACTGTGAATGTCTGGGAGGCTCTCACAGTTATGCAGCTTGAAGTAGGACTCTGATGCACATATTCCATGATTTACAGGCAGAGAAAAAAAGGCGAAGGGGTGGCAATGTTGAGATACGACTTAATGAAGAGCGCGAGTCATTCTGCCCCTGGCTTGCTATGTCTGAAACGAGTTTTAGCCTATTTTGTATATGACATAGAAACATGTACCTAGGATATATCAAAAACTTCTATGACTCTGTAATAAAGAGATAAATAACATTAAAATCTAACTAATCTGAAAAAAATGGACAAAAGATATGAATACTTTCCAAAAGAAGATATTATGAATGGTCAAAAGGCCACATGAAAAAGTCCTTAAATCAGTACCATCAGGAAAACGCAAATCAAAACCACTACACACTCATCAGAAAGGCTAAAACTTAAAAAGCTACAACACCAGCTGAGCGTGGTAGTTCAGCACTCCGGGCTAAAGCATGAGGCCGGCCTGGGCTACACAGTGAGTTCAAGGCTAGCCCAGAATCCACAGCGAGGCCCTGTCTCAAAAATAATGCTACAACACCACAAATTAGCAAAGGTATATAGCATACACAACTGACACACTGGGGTGGAGACGTAAAATAGCAAAAACATTAGAAAAAGGTCTGGAGCTTTTTAAAAGCTAAGTAGACATTACCTATTGTCCACTGATTTTACTTAGAGGAATGTATTTACCAGAAAAGAATGTATTTCACAAAAAGTCAAAAAGTTCAGAGCAGCTTTATTTATGAGAGCATCAAACTAGAAACAATGTAGCGCTCACCAGTAAGAGAACAGACTAGTAACTGATGTTATATTCATCCAGCGGGAACCACTTAGCATTTAAAAGGAATTGATATATAAGGATTAATCTCAAAACATGTTGAGTAGAATAAGTCTACTCAAAAGATAGCTATTGCATGAGTCCATTTATAGTAAGTGTGAAAACAGACAAGAACTTATCTACAATGGTAGAAAGAATCAGAAGAGAGGTCCCCTCTGCCGAGGCGGATATGAGCAGAACCTCGGCAGGGGCAGACAGGCACTTTCTGGGGTGATGGTGAATTCGGTATTGGGAAAATGGTTTTATCAGAGGTTTATGAGGCATCTGTCAACACTCGGTGAAGGGACACACAAGGTCTGTGTGTCTCATCCTAATTGAACTTTACGTTAAGAACTGGACAACTGTGTAAACAACTTGATACATACTCTGACCTGCTTAAGAGCATGTATACTGTCTGCAATTTATTAGGAGATGCACTATGGGAATTTTATTAATGGATGGACAGACAATACAGTAAAGCAAATTTAATATAAGATCAATAACAGAACCTAGGTGGTATGTAGTGGTCATTGTAAAATCCTTTCAACTTTGGCCTATGTAAAAAATTTTCACTAGGCAAGGCAGTGCATGCCTATAATCTCAGCACTTGGGAGGCTGAGGTAAGAGGATTACCTCAAGTTTGAAGCCAGCCTCAGCTACATAGTGAGTCCCAAGCCAGTCTGAACTAGTGAGACTCTGTCTCAAAAAACAAAGCAAACAATCAAAAAAGGATTATCCAAAACACGGGTATTAAAATATTCAGACTAACTGTAATTATCTATAAAATTCATTTACTCATTAAATTCTATTAGTCTTCTTCTGATAAAAAAATAAAATAACCTAAAGTCACATGTAGCTAGGTAGTACAAACCTCTATTCTTAGTTCCTCAGGAGGCTGAGGCAGGAGGATCATAAGTGTAAGGCCTGTTTGGCAACTTTCAACTATCTCAAAATAAAATTTAAGCAGTGGTAGATCACTTGCCCAGCATGTGTGAGGGGAAGTCTTGGGTTCAAACCTATTCCCCTCACCCAAAAAAATACCCCCCAACATCAAAATGTCTCTTTTATAACCCATCAAAAATAATTAGTTTATAAAATGTGTCCCTCTAGATTTTTTTCTCCTGAGCCTAAGAAACAGATGTATTAATAGCAACTGACAAAAATGAATTAAAAGGCAGGGGAGTGACAAAGTACTGAACTCTGAACAGGAAGGAAGAACGGGTGCACAATGCAGGAAAAGTGACATGAGGACCTCCTGTGTAAGAGGACTGTCCTGCCAGGAGAGTGAGAAATGAGATCTGTAATTCAGAAGAGAGCCTCAAAACCTGCCCCAAATCATACACATGACTCCATAATGGCAGAGTTACAAACAGAATATGTTTCAAGTACATATAAAGTTCAGAAAGAGATTTGAACAAAGTAAACTTTGAAGTGCCGAGATACTAGGAGGTTATAGTCTGTTCCATTAAATTCAAATATAAACTGTCACAGGCAAAAATGAGCACGGGACCAGGAAAGGATATAGGAAACCGACAGCATACAGCAAGGGCTAAAATTCAAAAGTAGCTGAGGCTAAGCTACCTTGAAATCCATCCTGTTACTTGTTCAGAACAGAGGAATGTTTCAGACACGAGTTAGCAATCTCTTACACCTAAACACTCTGAGATGTTAATTGGAAAGGATTTAGTTTGTTGTGGTCTCAACTGTCTGTCTGCGTCTTAGTTGAAAACAAAAATAAAAACAAATGCACACTACATAAAATGAACACAATAAATATGCTGCTCCTGGGCCCAAAGCTCCAGCTGGACCAATCTCGTGGAAAATGCTCGCAGCAACACAGCCTACCGGAGAGTGATGGCTCTTGCCACGGGGTCATTACTGTGAATCACCGAGAAAATCCTTTTCACAAACTCATCCACATTCAGAATCTTCTCCAAATGCTTCTCACTTTGTTGGGTAACTTTAAGTACACACAGCCTCAGGAAATTGTTTCTAGGAAAACCAGAGATGGGATGAATTGGATCACTCCTGGGAAGTAATATTTAGTTTGGGATTAAGGCAACACTATGAATACTGAGTTTTTGTTTTTGTTTCTGTTTTTGTACTGGGGATTGAACTCATGACCTTGTGCTCGCCAGGCAGGCACTTATGTCACTGAGATAGATCCCCGGCCCTGGATACTGAGTTTTATCAACAGGCAAATGTTTTTCAACTCCACCATTACCAGTCCTACCACTAAGAGTGGCCGGGTGTCTACTCACAGGGACACAGCAGGCATGAGCAGTTCGCCGTGCCAGCCCTCCAGCAGCAGCCCGGAGACAGAGACGGGCTCCAAGCCCAGCCGGGAGCTGAGGGCCCCTTCTCTCTGGCTAAGCCCACCATTTCCCTTTCCCGTCCAGCCCAGGAGTAGGCCGGCAGTCAGGAGCAGAAGGGAACGGGACAGGAAGTGGTGGGCAGAGGAAGGAAATGGATGTTTATGAAGGGCTTACATGCTTCAGAGATTCCAGAGACATGCAGCTCATGTTATAAAAGCAGCTAGAGACCTAAACCGGAAACTTCTCAAAACAATCTTTAGAAGCCATTGACTTCACCAAAATACACATACAGTAATATATTAAGGGTGTTCCAATGTGATTTAGTCTGCTCTCAAAGAAACAAGCACTCTGAATCATGCACTTCATTTTTACTAAAAATGTCACTGTTGCCACACCAAGGCATGGTACCACCATTTGTATCCATTAGAATGGTCACTAACCACGTGGCTGCCCTGGCCGGGGGCGGGGGGGGGGGAACCACAATATAAAACAGAAACAAGAACACTATGTGTGTTGGGAAACTGAGGCTTGAAAAAGACTTACCCAACTCTGAAAACATCAGCTAACTTGAGGAATGCAGAATTGATGAGAATGGGGAATGGATACTTCTGGAAAAGCCTAGGAAATCGAACCACTGCTTCACACTGTTCCCCGAGCTTGCCAGATCTCAGACCTGTCAAATCAGAGGAGAGGACAGTTTACACACCTCCAGCTGAAAGGCAAAAATAGCAAACACCAACTTACATCACACAACAGTAATCATTCTTAACAATTAGGGAAAGTACAACCATAATGCATTCTCACTTAAAAGTAAAAACGGTATATAAACTAGTAATCTGGTAAACATGCTTAGATATGTAATAATGAAAAAGGGAAACCAAACAGCCAGCTTGCCACCCTGTTAAGTGGCTGTGGCCTGGCAAGCTGTGGCCACCCCAGGGCGAGAACCATCAGCATCTCCTGAGATCCACACCATATTGGAACTCAGGGCACTGGGAAACCAAGCAGCCAGCTCACCGCCCTGGTAAGCGGTTGTGGCCTGGCAAGCTGTGGCCGCCCCAGGGCAAGAACCATCAGCATTTCCTGAGATCCGGAACTTAGGGCACTGGGAAACCAAGCCACCAGCTTGCCACCCTAGTAGGTGGCTATGAGCCTACTGGCGGGCAGGCTGAGAATCAAACATCCCACCTACACCCTCCTCTCCTGTTAGCAAGTGGGAGCCAGAGATCTGAGCATCTCTTGCAAGGTTGATTATATGCAATATAGCAAATAAGGGGGATTTCCTTTTACCAACTCTTTGAAGGCAAATATTTTTATCACTGTTTTGCCTTGTTCTGATTAATGCTCTATTCAATTGTCTGTTTTGATAAGTTCTATAACATTCTGTATTCCCTTTCATTTTGCTATACCTGATTGAAAGAACAATTATTGTGAAGAAAACAAGATATACTATGGTACTTATTACTGTTATCCTGGTAACCTGCTGTGAAGTTCTGTATCAACTTCACTACACTGTCTCAATTGGCTTTGTTTACTCTTGTTCTGTTGTATTTTACTACCTTCAAAAAAAAAAAAGATAGCTGATAGTAGAGTGAGCCATTGGGGGGAAAAATAACGAAAAAGGATTTTTTAAAAGAAGACTAAGGACATTCAAGGACATAAAATAAATGTCAACAAATTTAAAGTACTAAAATTATCAATTTATGTTCTCTCAATACAATGTAGTTAGAAATCAATAAAGACACAAATATCTAGAAAACTCCCAAACATTTGGTAATTAAACATATACTTCTAATTAATCCATACATGAAAGAAGAAATCATAAGGAAACTTACAGTATTCTGAACAGACTGAAATGAAAGGTCAGTTTGCAGATAAAAGCAGAGTAGTGCTTTAAGGAACATTTATCACATTACACACATAATCATATCAGGAAAGAATAACAGAATCCAACTAATGATATAACAAAGGTGCCAACCAACATCATTCAGTGTAGAAAGTTGTAAACTTGTGAATCTGGAAAAACATAAACATAAGGGGAAAAAAAGAAAAAAACAGAGCTTCAACTCTTAACTTGCATCATATACAAAAATTAAAATGAACCTGAAATGTAACACCTAAATTTCAGGGTTAAAACTATAAACTGTGTAGATGAAAACATAGGGAAAATCTTTCTGACCTTGGATTAGGCAAAGAATTTCTAGTTAACACCCAAAAGACATAACCCATGGGAAAAAAAAAAAAAAAGAATTTGGATCTCCACTAAAATTGAAAAGTGCTGCTCAGGCTGGGCACGGTTGTGACCACCTGTAATCCCAGCAGCACTCGGGAGGCTGAAGGAGGAGGGTCACAGAGTCCAAAAGTTTAAGGCCAGCAACACATAACACAAGTAACAAAGCAAGCTTCTCCTCTATAAAAGATGGTGTTAACAAAATGAAAGGGCAAGCCATATACTTGAAGAAAAAATTTACAGAATTGGGAGGCTGAGGCAGGAGGAGCCCAAGCTTAAGCCCAACCTGGACAACTTAGCAACACAGTGGTATCCTGTCTCAAAATAGTAACTGAAAAGGACCAGGGAGGTAGTTCAGTGTGACAGGTGAAATCTCCAGTACAGCAGAAACAAACAAACAAACAAACAAACTAAACAAGAGGACCTGTTATCTGACACAGGACTGCATCTGTATTTGTCGTAACTCCCCATTTTTTAATGTGCAGTATCTAAAAGGAGGGAATGTGGATAGCAAATATAAACACATAAATGGATGCTCAACACTGCTAGTCATCAGGAAATGAAAAGTTCAGCCTGTAATAAGATACCAGTACACACTTTACAGAATAGCCAAAAAAAAAAAAAAAAAATCAAATTCAAAAAGACTGATAATACCAGAGCTAATGAGGATATGGAACAAACATAACTCTCAAATATCTCAGATAAATATGCAAAACTAGACAGTTCTTTAAAAAACACTTTGGCCTTTCTTAATAAAGGTAAACATACATTTAAAAAAAGTGTCCACACAAGTACCTATATGCAAATGCTCAAAAACAGCCCAAACTAGAGACAACCCAAAGTTCATTAGCTGGTGCATGAGAACACATGTCTGATCTGGCCATGAGATTTGAACTATTACTTAGCAATACAAAAACAGCCGATTATTTATTCACCCAATGACAGGTAGACTGTGAGCAGCTCTGGGATGATTCCAAACATCTATGATGTGCTATGCGAGTGACAGATGTTAGATGTTTTTATTGAGACAAGGTCTTGCTATATAGGGCATACTGGCCTTGAACTCATGACAGTCCTCTTGCCTCAGCCCCGAGTACTGGGATTACAGGTGTGTGCAACCATGCCCTGCTATAACATATGGTTTGTTGTGATAAAAACATGTGGTGTCACTCCCTCATCAGAAGTGTAATGTAATGGGACTTACATGGTTAAAGTACAATTACTGAAGATCATCATGGGTGCCCCATTGTGCCTCATCCCCAGTGTTTTTTATTTTGAGACAGGGTTTCACTAAGTCACTAAACTGCCTGGGCTGGGCTCTAACTTGGGATCTTCCTGCCCCAGCCTCCCAGAGAGCTGGGCTTGCAGCCACAGGCCACCGTATCTGGCACAGACATATTTTATCCCCTATTCACAATATTTAAAAAGGACATGAATAACTAGGACAAATCTCACAGGGAACACACCAACAGAGAAGACACGCTGGTCATTTTATTCAGTGAGCAAGCTCTGATTAGGTGATTCATGAAATCACACAGTACTCGGAACAGCTCTTCATTCTAACCATGTAAAGCAACCTCATAATCATCATGCTGAGTGAAAGCCAGACCCAAAATCTGTGTATTTACTGTACAGTTCCATTCAAACAGTTTGATCAACACGCTGCCCCGTAGTAGAGTTTATGTGACCCAAACTGACTGGGACTTCGGGCAGTAGGCAGGGCAGGGCGATTCTGCCAGCCTTTGAGCTGGGCTCTGAATTCTCTCCAGCCGACACTGGCACTGCCACGAGCCTTCCTCGATCTGCACGGTGTTGACCAAACTGTCTCTGCCAAGAACTTCTCCGAGAAAGGCACTTGGCAGGGCTGGGGATGCCACTCAGTGGGAGAGAACCTGGCTGGCTCATCCCAAGCCCTGGATTCAATCCAAAGCACCAAAAGAGAAATTAAGAAATAAAAAGTACACTCCAAGCTTCAGTGACACCTTTACATGAGTCCTGTCCAGTGCTAACAGAGTGACTGGACCTAAGCCAATCAGAACACTCACTATCCAGCCAATACCCCTCCTCTGCGGAGTGTGTCCTGCTGAGATCTCTCCTTGTTTAAACGCCGTAAACAGGTGGGGAGGGTCCTCTTTGTATGACAATAGACCCTGGGATTCACCAACTCTTTGATCATCTTACTTTAACCACATAAAACATCCTCAAAATCCTTACACTGTAACAAGCCGGTCCCCAAAGACTATATAATTAGTGTATAATTCTATCCTGTAAGACATTCCAAAGAAGGCAACGCTGTAGGAACAAAAGATGCTGGTTGCCAGGGACTACTAGAGACCAGCCTGACTGCAAAGAGGCACAGGGAAAGGCTGTGGGGAGAAGGAAATGATCTACGTCTTTAGTGGGGCCATGGTTTCATGACTGCATAAATTGCTGAGTTTTATTATATAAAATTATGTCACAATAAATTTTTTTTTTTGAGACAGCGTTTTGTTATGTAGTGCAGGCTGGCCTCGAATTTGAGGTGATCTTCCTGCCTCAGCCTCCCAAGGGCTGGGATTACAGGCATGTACCACCTGCCCATCTTACACCTGATTTTTTTAAATGCTAAAAACAAAAGCCAACGAACAACACAGAGTTAATGTTAAGTCCTTTAAAAAATTCACTGAAAAGCTGGGTATGATAGCACACGCCTGTAATCTCAGCACTTAGGAGGCTGAGGAAGGAGGATCTTTGGGCATTGGAGACCAGCCTGGGCAACAAAGTGAGTTCAAAGCCAACCCAAACCACATGGTGAGACCCTGTCTCAAAAACACCAAAAACAAAACAAAACAAAAAGTTACTGAGAATGAGTATCTTGATATGGATTTAACAACAATGACTTTAAATGTTTCCCTTTTTTAGTACTTTACTATTCATAAAATACTAATTGTATCTGCACAAGGAATAAGTGTCCCAAAATACCCCTGTTTAGTAACCTTTGCTTATTGTTAAACAACGACAAAGAAAATATTTTTCCTACTTATCTTAATGTTTCCTTCAAAAGACACCCACAAAGTAAATCGGGCAGGGGATTTCTAGAGTTTGCTAATGGGTAATGTAAACGATGCGCTCATGTCGTTGGGCACTGGGAACATACTTCTTCACAGAAAACATGTTAGCATTATCTGCACTGCTAAGACTCTGGGCAGATGGGAGCGCTGGCAGGGGAAAGGGAAGTACAAAGGGTGAAGATGTGTATGCCCATGTTCCTGATCCCCATGACGGACACAGTGTTCATCATGTAACGCATGCAGGCACACACTAATTAAAAAAAAGGAGGGGGAAGGAACAGCAGCTAACAAATGGTAGGGAAGATTCAGTTCTGGCAACTGGGCTCCAAAGCCTATGGTCCTAAATCATTATGCTAAAGTGCATCTCTAGCAACCAATTAGAAGGATACAGCTTAAAATTAAAGAATGGGACATTTGAATCAATTTCAGAGAGGCAGAATTGTGAAGGATGACAACTTCTCTTGGAAGCAAAAAAGAATCACAAATTATGGTAAACTTGGGGTTTTAATCAAGTTTTCAAAACAGCACAAACTTCCTGGTAGCACATATTTAACAGTTCTTAGCTGCGAGCAATAGAAACTGGATGATTAGGTAGAAAATGGGTTTGTTCAAAGACAAATAAACATTTTTAAGGCTAAACTTCTAAGAACGCCCAATAAACTACACTGCCTAATTAATTAAATGAGGATACCTGATGTTGCTAGGAAAGGCCTGATGCTTCTGTTAGCTCCATGTCCTCTAGTGTTAGTTACACACAACCAAAGCTGCTGTGTGCTAGGAGTCTGCAGGCCCTGCTGCCACTGAGGCTGGAAGCCTGGGTGTGGGTTGCCAGTCTTCCCTACTGCACGTCTCACCCCTAAATCAGAGTGTGGAGATGGGGCATCTGAATGACACAGCCTGGGTCAAATACTGAGTTCTTTCAAGAAAAAGCAGGAAGGGAGCTTTTGTTTCCACCTTGGTGAGACAGGACTCATGAGACAGAACATTCTTCAAGCACAAGAAGACTGTCCAAGAGAGGCTAGGTAACCAACACTATGATTACATCCACTACAAAGACCACCATCAGGAGCTGTTCCTGTTGAACAACATTTTAGGAACATGTGTTACATCTGCTTCAGCAATACCAGGATGATTCAAAAATCATACTATGACACACACACATCTTAGAATCCATTCATTAAGAAGAAAGTGTCTGTGCTGGCAGTGGGGTAAAACACAAACGCAAGTATGTACCACACACGAGGTAGCCTAAAATCCACAGCTTGGTAGGGTACTGGAAAACTTTACATTTAAAAAGCAGAAATGAAAACAATTGGAATGATGGGTGACTCAACTAATAATGCATTGATAATTAATAAGCATCCTTTCTCAGAATTTCAAATTGATTATAAACACATGTTGTGAGATGCATGCAACATAGGGCAGTATGCACAGAACACTGATCTAGAATCCTAAATAAAATAATTTTAGCTTATAAATACCAATTAGTAACTCCATAGACTGTAAGACGGTAGATATTAGTCATATATAAAAGTAAGTCTCAGTTTCAGTAAGAACTGAACGGCCCTGGAATTCTGATTAGCCCATTTTTTATGGGATCACCTACCAGGCTCAAGAATTCATACTTCCAAGGGCTGGTTTTTAAGAGGCTCTCAGTTACTAAGACTCTGACCAACCTTTACATGTTACCGCTTATCACTACTGTTATGTCTTTTAGTCCAGCAGTAGAGATTCTTGAAGCATTTGACTCAATATGAATCACAGATCTACTCCAGAATCGATCAGCTATGGCACAGGACTAGTCACCTGGTACAAACTTGGCTGCTGAGGTCAATTTCTTTAGACCGAGTTATGGAAATAAGTCCAAAAAGGGCATTGTGACCACCACCTACACCTGTGCCAACATGCACAGCATAATCGCAAACTGTAATCTTCTTTCAGTGAGAATTCAGTGGAACACCAGGGAAGGGATGGCACCCAAAGGGGAAAGCAAAATGTACAAAGTTTCCTGATTTATATCACTCGTCTATCTCATAATTAAATTTTTCACTACACACACTGGCAAGCTTCTCGAGTAACATGAAGTTTGCCAGCACCTCTGCCCTCCGGGTGTCCTCACTTTCCAAGGCACCCACTAACAGGAAAAGGAATGAAAGTCACCACTCTCCTCCCCAAGCCTTTCAGGCTGAAACATCACCTGAGACCTCTTCCCCCAGGTGAAAGAGATCATGTATAAGTTTTCCCAACTCATTAGCACAATTTCCCATTAGCTGACGTAAAAATGCTTTGACTAAAGTTAGTGAAAGTTGCATTAAAGTAATTTTTGTGAGACACATCCTTTACGCCTATTGTGTACAGTACCAATCATCTGTGCCATGGAATGAGTTTGATAAATGTAAACTGTACTTGACCAGGACATTGAAGTCTGCCTGTGCCTGCTCCATCTTCACAGCACCTCTACAAGCACAGCCATCAGCTTCTAGTGCTCAGTCTTCCCAATGGACTTGGCATAAAATCCAGGCTTCCCATCCTGATCAACAAGGCCATATTGAATCTGCTGTTCCCATCTGTTCCCACCGGAACCTGGTCTCCTGTCTACACCCACACAACTCTGTATGTGCTCAATCTCAACTGAATGTGAGCTAGCTCACAGCTGGAGAGTAGTCCTCACTAACATATCCTGACTTCACAAAATACCAGGGGTCAGTAAATCTTTGCTGAATGAGTGGCTATCTATGAGCGCTTATTCTTCTGTCACTAACTGTATCCTGAATGAACTGAGCAGCTTCAAAATAGCATCCATTTATTCCTACAGAGCTCAGAAACAATTAGCTTACTGATGTGCTTGCTCCATGGGCTCAGAGCCAAGTAAAACAGGTATAAATACACAGCAGGTGTAAATGACAGCATTCCCCACCATTGTTTCCAAGCACACCGGTGCTACAAAATACTTTTTTAAAATGGAGATCAAGTGTTTTTTTTTTTTTTTTTTTTTGGTGGCACTGGGGTTTGACCCCAAGGTCTTTGCACTGAGATACACTACCAGCCTTCTTCAATTTAGACAAGATCTTGCTAAGTAATTAAGTAGCCCAGGCTAGGCTCTTACTTTTGATCCTTTTGCCTCAACCTCTCACAGTGCCAGGATTATAGACCTGCACCACCACACCTGGCCGAGTGTCTTCTATATCTGCCCATTAATATCTCCGCTTGGATATCTCTAAGCAACACCTCAAATCTATCATATCCCAAAATGATAGGATTTTTACCCTCTCACTAAATGGCAACTATCCTTTCAGTAGCTCAAATCAAAACCTCTTAAATTTTCTGCTCACTCACTCTTCCCCATTAGTTGATTTGTCAATTCTGTTAGTCCAACCTGTTCGCTAATCATGTTGGGTCAACCTTTGAAATACATCTAGCAGTCCTTCACACAGCTTTCACCATTGATTCCGAAGCCACTGTCCTCTTCTCCCTAGATTATTACAAATGCCCCTCATCCTCTCCCTGGTTCTGTCCCCAGCCTTCCAGAGGGACCCTTCCCAAAGCTAAGCCGGATCACATCATGCCTTATGTGCAAAGCACAGGAAAGGGCTTGGGGCAGGGGAAAACTGCTATAAAAATATTTCAGACATAATAACTCTTGCAGGACACTTTAGGAAACTCTGGTTTAGAAATTTTGAAACTAGAAGCAGTTGTAGCCTTCTGACTATGAATTTTGGCTCAAAAATGGAAATACTTTTCACAGATAAACAATGATTCAATACTTAAAACATTAAATTATAAGTATTCTCTATCTATTTCTATAAATATTTCCTTACAGTGTTAAAAGGCACGGTAGGGTGAGGTCAAAAAGAACACGAGTTTTTGTTCTTGTCTTATATAAATTATCTTTCTGAGCCTGAGACTCACCTGTGAACTACTTACCCAGGCCACTGCTAGGAAGTCAGAGCATGATCACTTACTCTACAACCAGGACTGACTTCAGTTTCAGGTTCAACATTCAATAACCATCCACTTATTTCTTACAGACATGGAGTAAAGTATTTCTACTCCAAATTTCATTAAGAAAATCTTGTTAGCCTTTTCCCACCTTACAACTGCAATTTTTAGGAATTCTGTATTTCAATTTTTTTTTAGTGCTCCATCCTGAATTCTGTTCTACAATCACTATCCTACTATCAGCAAGGCCAAACCCAGGTGTACCAATGATAAAAAATGTTTTTTGAGGAGGAAGATTGATTATGTAATACTTAAAAAATATAATTTGTATTTCAAAGGTGAAAAGACCTATCTATAACTTTGGTAAGAGAAAGAAAAACTCAGCATCAGTTTTTGGTTCATGAGGATGTACTATGCCGAAGAAATATCCCATTGGGGTGTTGTAACATTTTTATGTTGGTCAAAAGGATATTAATGCTTCTTTAAAAGCCTGATAAATTAATGTCTAAAACAACTCCAAACAAATGTTTACAGTTTTAAAGCAGGAGCTCCCCACATAATGTCAAGTGAAGGGGCCCTTTTGACACACAAGCTTAAGTATGGAATGGTTTCTCCTACACGAGAAACCCGAAGTATATAAATAAGTTAAAAATCAAATAGAAGGCAGATAACAGCAAATAGGAAAATAAACATTTTGCCAATGGGAAGAGGACCAGGAGATGGAGGAAAGGGGGAGAAAGGGAGGGAAAGGTGATGTAAAAGAATCAAGATGTGTTATGAAGAATGTAACCATTGTGCACTGCAAACACATAATGAAATATTAAAAATAACAGTTGTAGGGGGGTTTCCAAGACGTTAGCAAGCAAGTCCAAATCAGCTAAAAAAGCGGACCTAAAGATTGTTCTTTATGAGTTCTACTCCAGTTCTCCATGCGTTATATTAGAATTAAGTGGTAAATTGGGCATGGAGGCACAAACCTGTAACCCCAGCACTTGGGAAGCTGAGGCAGGAGGATTGCCATGAGTTCAAGGCTGGCTTGGTCTACAAAGCAAGACCCTTTCTCAAAAAAATTTAAGTGTGTATGTATCAGCTGCTCAAATGTTCCCACATACAATAAAATCCTCCAAGTACACGAAACAAAGTTTACTGAGTTCTTCACTGATTAATACCTGGCCTTGCCTCCCATATCCATTTCTAAAGGCAGATCTCTTCAGCATTTCACACGCGCCTCGTTTGCATACCAAATCATTTAAAGTATATAATATTCTCCCCAGCTCCGTATAGTACACACTGATACTACACCAGTTTGTAGACAATAAACGAAAGCTGGATGAAATTAGGTGGTTTGCTGATTACAAAACTCGTAGAATTGGGATTCAACTCAGTTTAACTCTAAAGCTCCCTCTACTACCTGCCCGGGTGAGCAGGGGGTATCTTCATACCCGAGCGAGACGCCCCCTACCTTTTGGCACCGCTCTGCGGCTAAGATAGCTTCTCTCTGCTTTCTTTGTATTCGCCACACTCGAGATACACTTTCGCTTTGCACTATCAGTCTTGACTCCACCACTTCCCGCTAAGCACCCCATTCCCTCATTCTTCGCTGGAGTATGGACAAGGCCCCAAAGAGAGGCGGCTCCTAGAACTCCATTCCCAGCCACAAGCCCCGCCAGGAGTCTCTGCGGTATGTAACCTGCTTTGTAATCCGCACAGTGAAGTCGGTGCAAAATTATTCAGCACTCTCAACGAAGACCTACTGTCAAAATTGAACGTGCGGAAAAATGATTTCAATTTAGTCACTTTCGCCATTGGAAAATCGGGGGAACTATGTCCTCAAGTGGTCAAAATAGATCCCTCGCCAGACCTCGAGGTTTGCAGGGCTGCAAGGCAGCAGACAGGCAAACCTTTAATTTTCCCGCAATCCCAACAGCCGCGCCCGGGCCCCGCCACCCCGGCCCCCAGCAAAACCAGGCGCATGCGCTTTCCCAGTCTCTCCGAGACTGCCACCAGCTGGTGGCGCCACTTCCCTCCACGCCCGTTTCGCCCGCTCAGCACGCTTTTTCGAATACCTTTGTCCAATTCCATAAGAGCAGAATTAGCATCCAGTTCCTGTTCGCCATACCCAGCATCTGCCAGGAAAGACTTAGTTGAGTTTGATGCCATGGCCCGAATAGTTGCTCGACAAGCCTAGTCATAAAGATTCCAAACTCTGCCTCAGCACCGCCATCTTCTCCTGCCGCCTTCTCGCGGATTTTTACTCCGCTCTCCGTCAAACCAAGTTACGCATGCGCCCTGGTCACTCCACGGTTCGCCGGCTCCTCTGTGGGCCCCCCGCGCAGGCGCTCAGGGAACTCCTGAACTCCAGGTTCCCGCGGCTGGGAGAAAAGGAGGCGGGGATTCCAAGAGGGAAGTGACTCAGGCGCCCGGACGCCGCGGCGGAAGCCAATCAGAGAGCGTGACGTCAGTTTGGCGCGGAGTTTGGCGGCCGGGGCTTACAGTGGCGGGAGTTGGAGGCAGTAACGGGTCGCGGTGTCAGGGGCGCAAGTTAACGATTTCTGCCGCATTTAGGAAGCATTTTCACGGCTATCTCCTCACCTGAGCCTTTCTGCCTGGCCCAGATGCTCTTCAATTCGGTGCTCCGCCAGCCCCAGCTTGGCGTCCTGAGAAATGGTGAGTAACGGTCTTAACCGCTGCTCGTGGCTGGCGGGATTCGCCTCCCGCGAAACGCTCCACCTCGGATCCGGGCGGATTCCTACTCTTTTCCCTAGTTCCGAGTTTTCCCACGGCCTGAGTGAGTGAGCGTGGGCGAGGACGAGCGAAATAAGTTGTCGTTTGATTTCCTCCCGACACTTTAAATCGGAATCGGGCTTTTGAAAGGATACTGTAGGCCGGAGGAGGGAGGGGCGTTGAGTCGCTGGCCTCCCGGGCCCCTGGCCGCTGACGTCAGTATCCCGCGTTCGCCAGAAAACAGTTGTGTTGGGGGCGGGGGCGTCTCCACGGCGGTCCGGGACCTCGGCCAGTGTGCGCGCGTTCGTTGCAGAACTTTCGTGATCCCCTCTATTTGCTGAGAACGTGACCCGCGCTTGAGGAACTCGGTCAAGCAGAGAAGACAGTGTATCTGTTTTTAGCAGAGTCAAAAAAATCTTACCTCCCCTCTCATTATTGTCTGGTCCTAAAAATTCTAAATTATGAAATGAAAGACTCGCATAACCACAACATCTAGAGATGATCACTGTTACCAGGTAAAAGTCTATTATTCTAGGTGCTTTCTGATGCCACAGGTAATATCCACTAGCGGAATCAAAACACTTTTTCACTTCGCGGTATAAGTTGAACATTTTCTTGTATTACGGTGTGGAAATCCAACTTAGCGCCTGCAGTTCTTTAGGTTTTTTATGTTAAAACATTGGCGATAACAGATTTGAGATTCGTACGCGTGTCATCAACCTAAATCTTTCTGGTGAAACAGTTTGCCGTCCAGGCGGCTAACCTTGGACAGAATGAAACCACATTTATTGAAAGGTCATTTGTACCCAGAGGTACCCTCCCCCAACCACGTGGAAAACGAAAAAGAGAAGAATAGGGGAACATTTATACCTAAGGAATAGGTGTAAGAAAAGGGTTTTTAAGATATAGACTAGTTTCTCAATTCCCTGTTCCCATTCTAAAACTTTATGCCATCCGTGCTTACTTCCCTTGTGGTGAAATCTTTGTAACCATACTCAGAATGCCACCTGTCTCTCCCTGCTTGAGTAACTTCTCTATTCTGTTTTGAGGGGCAGAACAGTGCAGAGTTTGAAAACTGTCTTTGGAGTTAAACTGCCCCAATTTTCATTACAGCTCTACTCTTCACCATTTGTGTGACTTGGGCAAAGATTCAGCTTCTATTTTATGACAGATTTCTGATTCTGTAATCCAGCTGTGAACTTTTTCTCTTTCCTCTTTCCTGTTCACAAATGCTAATTGTTATGTAGTAGGCACTGAAATTAACATATGTCACTCAGATATGTGTCACTCTCCTCCCTTTACCTTGATCAGTGCGCCATCTTTGGCTCTTTTAACCTATTCCCATGGATAATTACAGCCATGAATAGGAATTCTTCCTTTACTATCTAAAACCTGCCTTTTAGATTTATTTCTATAAAAACTGTGTGGGTTGATCTTCACCCAAATGGTCAGTCTCGCAGACATCTAGAAATTCAGATGCCTAAGACGGAACACAACTTTTTCTTCAGAGCTGCTATATTGCCTATTTTAGGAAGTGGCTCTATTATTCTAAACTGGTATTCCTAGCCAGGAACCTGAGAACCCCTCAAAAACTCTATCTTCTACACTATTACATATTCAAAAGATTCCCTTAAAAATCTCTTGAAGCCACTGTCTTCATTCCTGCTAATTCTGCATATTTACCACATGTTAAGTTTGCTTGGTCTTTACCATTTTATTTCTCTGACCTTGACCCCAATACTGATTCTTCTGCTTTGACCTAACTTGGTATAACCAGTCTCCTAAATGGCTTCTTAGTTTCCTTCGCTTATAATATGGATCTTTATAATATAGGTGTCTGATTAGTTACTTTGTTGTGTATCTTTAAGTTGGTATCTGAAAAAAAAATTTTTTTTTTTTGGTGTTTTGAGACAGAGTCTTGCTATGTAGTTCAAGCCAGCTTTGAAGGCACCATGTAGCCCAGGCTGGCCTCAAACCCATGAGGACCTCCTGCCTCAGCCTCTGAGTGCTAGGATCACAGGCATGTGTCACCATTCACGGTTCTACAAATTTTTACTATAAACTTAAATATACAAAAATTATAATTTCTGCCTATGCTGTGAATCTTAACATCTTAAAAATGCTGTATCTTTTAAATGTATCCAACAGAATATAAATACTATAGTGATTTGGAAATCATGTCATCTGTTTACCTCTTGGTATTCTACATACTGTTTTTCCTCTTGAATGTACTTCTGTTTGAATTTGCTCCCAGACTATATCCTAATATAAGTTAATTGTATGCTTGAAAAGCTCTTTTATTGATCACCCTATCATATACTACTCCATGTTGGAAAAGTGTGTTTAAATTGTTACTTCCTGTGATTATAGATTCCAAGGGCTCAATGGTATTTTTTTTTTACTTTTATCATCATAGATATTGGTAGGATGCAATTGATATAAGATTGTAAATCATTATAAATTATTAGGCAAAAAGTAAAATTTTGTTGAAAATCTTTTAAAGACATGGATTTGAGTATTTATGATAACTTTATTGAAGAGATTATCAATTGTCTGTTACTGGGAGGAGAACCAGAAATCTCGTTTTTAATTGAAAGTATTTGATAAATATTAGTCAGTGCAAGGCTTAGGGAAAGGGAGTACCTCAACCCTCTCAGACTGTTCAGTTTTAGAAAACTTTATGTATGAGTGTTGAATATCTGAAAATTGATCCCCAGAAGTCTTTTTTTTTTTTTTTTGATCCTCTGAAAACTCTTAATGTCCTTATATACTTTTTTGAGAAATCTGAGTTAACCCCAGTGGCCTTGTTGTATGCTGAGTGAAGAATAGGCTTTTCCACATGAGTGTTGTGGGGAAAATATGACACATTCATGTTCAGGATACAGGTTCACTTTTACAACAATCAAGATGGAGAAGTCACATAATGGCTCATCAGTAACTTGAAAACTATAGCAGAAATCAGAATGGAGATTCCGCAAAAAACTACAAATATTTGAAATGGCTCATCAGTGTGCTGTAGAAATGGAGGAGTAGGCAAGGGCCACTCTCACCTTGGGCTGTTTGTCAGTTTGAGTAGGGAATTAGGCAAAGTTGAGGAGTCATTGTTTAGTTGTAAGAAAGTGGAGTTTTCCAGAGTATGTTACCTTTGGTTCTATCAAATTGCCTGAGAGTCCCTTGTGAATTTATGTCTAGCAATCATTACACATTTTTACTCTCCCACATCACACATGAACATTTGCATATCCTCAGAATAAGGCTTTTGTTTTTAAATTTATTCTGTGGATGCATATTTGTGAACTATCCATAAATGATTATTGTATTCTTGTTTTCATGGTCTTTAACAGCTTGTTTACAATAATATCTATGTATGAAACTTGAGATAATGCCTCTGAGGGTAATTAATAAATCTATAATTTCTTTGTCTTCTTGGTGCTGATTCTTTCAAATTATCTCTAGAAATATCCAAAAGTATATAGATCTGTCTGAGGTTCTGTCAGGGTAAAATGTCTTCATTAAACAGCACTTTGAATGGAAAGTGAAAATTTATGTACCCTAAAATATGAATATGTTAATTATTTAGACAGCTCCCAATAAATTATAAACTCATTATTTCCTCAGTTGTTTAATTATCAATTGATTCTCTGTAATGAAAACTTTTCTTCACAGTCTTAATCCAAAAACCCAAAACTTAAAATGTTCTGAAGTCTGGAAATTTTAAAGTACCAGTAGTATGTGCTCAAAAAAGTTTCGGGCTTCTGATTTTCAGATTAGGAGGGGCTGTGGAGAAAAAGGAATCCTTTTCCACTGTTGGTGTGAGTATAGACTAGTACAACCACTGTGGAAATCACTGTGGGGATTTCTCAAAAAACTAGGATTAGAGGTTTCATATGGCCCAGCTCTCCTCCTTCTTGGCATCTTCCAGAAAGAACTAACAACATTATGCTTCAGCAATATATGCACACCAAAAATCAAACTCTCAGACTTAAAGGTTGTATTTAAAAATGGGCATCTGGAGTGAATAGACACTTCTTAGATGAAGAAGTAGAAACAGCAAATAAATTATGAAAAAATGTGCAGTTAATACTGGTCATTTGAGAGATGAAATTGAAAAAAAAAAAAACCTGAGAAAAACTCCACCAAGGATGGCTACCATAAAGAAGTCAAATAATAACAAATGCAGCTGCAGGGGTGGGAGGACCCTTTTATGTTGTTGGTGGGAATGTAAACTTGAAAACTATAGCGGAAATCAGTATGGAGATTCCGCAAAAAACTACAAATAGAAATTTCATTTGACCAACTATTCTCTTCTATATATTTTTCCAAAAGAGATGAAGTCATCATATTACAGTGATAGGTGCATACCTGTATTTATAGTAGCACAATTTATAATAACTAAATCTTGAAGACAACCTGTTTACCCTTCAACAGGTAAATAAAGAAAATGTGATATTTACAGACTTTGGAGTAGTACTGTGTCATTAAAAAAAATGAACTTGAGGCACTCGAAGGCAAATACATGCACACTGAGAATAGTAAGTGAAACAAATTGGACACCCAAGCTTAAATATATGGTTTCTCTTACATGGTAAATCCAAAATAAAAATAAAGAGCAAAATGAAAGATGATAGGAAGAAGGGGGATTTTTTTTTTTTTCAAATGGAAGGGGAACAAGATGAGAAGAAGAGAGGAAAGGGATGTGGGGGCAAAAATGAAGTGGAAAAAAAAGGAAAAATACAACTTTTGCAAATGGAAAGAGGACCAAGAGTTGGAAGGAGCTAAGAAGGGAAACAAAAAGGAAATAAAATGTGTTATATACATGTACCAATATAACACAATAAACTTAATCGCTATGTACTGCACACATGTACTAATAAAAAATACAATAAAATTTTTCTTGTCAAGAGCTTTAAAGGCTTCCATGATTCAATATTTTCTAGGAGTAGATACATAATACTTTGAAATTGCTCTAATATATCTTTTTTTTATTTTAAAGAGAATAAAACAAGAGGACAGATCTAAGCAGATCAGAACAGAACAATATAAGTAACACTGCACTTCACAACAAGACAATTGGATATTAACAGTAGCTATCATAATGTCTTTCTTTGAAATAGTTGAGCTTAGCTTTACAGACAATAATGTCAAACATAACAAAGTAGAATAAAACAACTCAAGAGAATGGAAGTATTCCAAGGCATTCTGAACCAAATAACCAAAGATGAACAATGGCTGCTATATTATCTCATTTTCCATAAAAATTTTGTTTTTACTATCATACATATTAAAATCCAATAAGACACAATGTGATAGAACCAATGGTAATAGAAAAACAAAAGCATGGTAGGACTTCAGAGCAAGATGATATTAAATCAACACTGGCTGCCATATTATCTTGTCTTCAAAGTAACTGTTCATATGATCACATATATTAAGATCAAACAAAACAGACTAAAACCATTCCAACCAATGAATGAAGACATAATACGTCAAAGCAGTATAATGGTGAACCATGATTTCCATAAAATCTGTACTCTTACCATTTCTTACACTAGGGAGACTATATGGTATTTATACATGTGAGTTTGATTTATTTCACTTATGAGTATAGATTCAAGATGCATCCATTTATAAATATCTCAATGTGATCATTCTTTATAGCTGAGTAGTACTCCATTGTATAAAAGTACCACAATTTTTTTATCCATTCCTCGGTTGATGGGAACTTAGGTTGTTTCCAAGATCTGGCTATTACAGATTGTGCTGCTATAAACATTGGTGTGCATATATCATTGTGGTAAGATGTTTTCAGATCTTCTGGGAATATGCCTAAGAGTGGAATAGCTAGGTCAAATGGGATCTCCAACCCCAGCTTTTTGCAGAATCTCCAGATTGACCTCCACAGTGGTTGCACCAGTCTACACTCCAACCAACAGTGCAGAAGAGTTCCTTTTTCCCCACAGCCTCTCCAGCATTTGTTGTTGGTAGTTTTGTTGATCCTGGACATTCTTTCTGGAGTGAGATGGTATCTTAGTGTGGTTTTAATTTGCATTTCTCTAATGACCAATGATGATGAACATTTTTTCATGTATTTATTTGCCATTCATATTTCTTCATCTGAGAACTGTGTGTTCATCTTGGATGCCCATTTTTGGATTGGGTCTTTGAATTTCGGGGGCCTGATTTTTTAAAATTCTTTATAAGTTCTAGACAGAAGTCCTTTGTCTGAAGGACAGTTCACTAAGATTTTTTCCCAGTTTGTAGGTTTTCTTTTCACTCTGCTGGAGATTTCTTTGGACATGCAGAAACTCTTTAATAAGATGTGATCTCAGTTATTGATTCTGGAAAGTATTTCCCGTGCAGTTTGGTTCTTGTTCATGAATTCTCTACCTGCCCCTATGTCTTCAAGGTTTTTACCTACTTTGTCTTGCAACAGATTTAATGTTTCTATTTTAATATTTAGATCTTTGATCCATTTGGATTTTGGTTTAGTACATGGTGATAGGCATGGGTCTAATTTTAGTTTTCAGCATATGGATAGCCAATTTTTCCAGCACCATTTATTAAAGAGACTGTCGTTCTTCCAGTGAACATGCTTGGCCCCTTTATCAAAGGTAAGGTGGTTGAGTGTGTTCGTAGTTGTATCTTCTAGTCTATTCCATTGATCTTCAGGTCTGTTTTTATTCCAATACCATGTTGATTTTATTATAGTAGCTTTGTAGTATAACTTCAAGTTAGGGATTGTGATGCCTCCTGCCTTGGCTTTGCTGCTTAGAATTGCCTTTGCTATTCTAGGTCTCTTCTGGTTCCAGATGAATTTTAGGAGTGATTTCTTTAAATCTATGAGGTATGTTAGTGGTATTTTCATTGGGATTGCTTTGAATGTGTATAACGATTTTGGGAGAATGGTCATTTTTACAATATTTATTCTTCCTATCCATGAACAAGGGATGTCTTTCCATTTTCTGAGGTCCTCTTCGATTTCTTTTTTCAGGGTATTATACTGTTCCATGTACAACTGTTTTACATCTTTCATTAGATTAATTCCTAAGTATTTCATTTTTTTGGATGCTAGTGTGAAAGGTGTGGCTTCTCTTATTTCTCAGTGATTTTGTTGTTAGTATATAAGAATGCTATTGATTTTTGAGTATTGACTTTATATCCAGCTACATTGCTGAATTTATTATATCTAGGAGACTTTCATTGGAGGTTTGGGGGTCTTCTATGTAGAGTATCATGTCATCTGCAAATAATGATAATTTAACTCCTTCTTTTCCTATCTTTACTCCTTTTATTTCTCTCTCTTGTCTAATTGCTCTGGCTAGTATTTCCCGTACTATATTGAATAGGAGCGGTGAAAAGGGACATCCTTGTCTTGTGCCTGATCTCAAGGTAAAGGCTTTCAGTTTTTGGCCATTTAATATGACACTGGCTGTTGGTTTGTCATAGATGGCCTTTATCATATTGAGGTAAAGACCATCTATGCCAATTCTCTGTAAGGTTCTTATCATAAATGGGTGTTGGATCTTATCAAAAGCTTTTTCTGCATCTATAGAAATGATCATGTGATTCTTGCTTTTGGCTCTATTGATATGGTAGATTACATTTATTGATTTATGTATGTTGAACCATCCCTGCATGCCTGGGATGAATCCCACTTGGTCATAGTGTATAATCTTGATGATTTGCTGCATCCTGTTTGCCAATATTTTATTGAGAATTTTTGCATCTATGTTCATTAGGGAGATTGACCTGCAGTTCTCTTTTTCAGTTGGGTCTTTCTCAGGTTTTGGTACTAGAGTGGTATTTGCTTCCAGGAATGACTTAGGGAGAATTGCTTCCCTTTCAATTTCACTGAAGAGTTTGAGGAGTGTCGGCATTAAGTCTTCTTTGTATTTCTTGTAGAATTCCGCAGTGAATCCGTCTGGGCCTGGGCTCTTCTTTGTTGGTAGGGACTTGATTACATTTTCAATTTCATTAATAGAAATTGGGTTATTCAGCAGCTTTACATCTTCTTGATCCAGCTTGGGTGGTTCGTATGTTTCTAGGAATCTGTCCATTTCTTCTGTGTTATTGAACCTATGAGAGTAGAGATTTTCGAAATAGTTGTTGATCTTCTGTATTTTCACAGGGTCGGTAGTGATTTCTCCTTTTTCATTCTGTATTGCATGAATTTGAGTCTTTTCTTTCCTTTTTTAAATTAGGTTGGCTAGGGGCTTGTCAATTTTATTTATTCTTTCAAAGAACCAACTCTTTGATTCATTGATGCTTTGAATTGTTTTCTTAGTCTCTATTGCATTAATTTCTGCTCTGATCTTTATAATTTCCTCCCTTCTTTTGGCTTTGGGCTTGGCTTGCTCTTCATTTTCTAGATGTTTCAGGTGTAATATCAGGTTGCTTATTTGTGTTTGTTCTGTTTTCCTAATGTGGGAACTCAGTGCAATAAATTTTCCTCTGAGGACTGCTTTCATTGCATCCCACAAGTTCCGGTAAGTTGCATTTGTATTTTCGTGTGCTTGTAGATATTGTTTAATTTCTTCTTTAATTTCCTCTGTGACCCATTGATTGGTCAAGAGTGTATTATTTAATTTCCATGTGTTTGTGGGGGTTTTGCAGTTACTTGTATCATTAATTTCCAGTTTCATGGCACTATGATCCGATAACATGCATGGGATAATTTCAATTCTTTGCATTTACTTAAATATATGCTGTGGGTTAGTATATGGTCTATTTTAGAGAATGTCCCATGTACTGGTGAGAAGATTGTATATCCTGATGTTGTTGGATGGAACACTCTGTATACATCTATCAAATCCATTTGTTCACAGGTGTGATTCAGTTCTGTTATTTCTTTGCTGATTTTCTGTCTAGTTGATCTATCCTTTTGTGTCAATGGTGTGTTAAGGTCCCCTGTTATAATTGTGTTATTGCCTATTTGATTTTTCATTTCTGTTAATACTTGCTTTGTGTAGTTGGGTGCTCTGGAATTTAGTGCATATATATTTAAGATTGTTATCTCTTCCTCTTGTAGTTTTCCCCTAACTAGTATGTAGTGACCTTCTTTATCTCTTCGGACCATTCTTGGTTTGACGTTCACATGGTCTGCAAACAGACCCCCACTTTTTTTTGGAGTATTGTTTTCCATCCTTTGACTTTCAGTCTATGAGTTTCCTTTTGGGTTAGATGGGTTTCTTGCAGACAGCACATGGTTGGATGTTGTTTCTTGATCCATTCTGCCAGTCTGTTTCTTTTAAATGGTGAATTGAGGCTATTTACATAATGGTTATAACTGTCATATATTGGTTTATTGTTGACATGTTATCTTTCTGATGTTGTATCTTAGCTTTCCATTCTGTTTAATTGTCTGTCTTGCTTAGTGGTTGTTTCCTATGTGTATCTAGAATGCCTTTCAGTATTCTTTGTAGGTTTGGTTTGGTGATCATGAAGTTCTTCAACTGTTCTTTGTCATGGAAGTATCTTATTTCTCCATCCATTTTGAAGGACAGTTTTGCAGGGTACATCAGTCTGGGTTGGAAGTAGTTTTCTTTAAGGATCTGAAAAACTTCACTCCATGCTCTTCTTGACTTTATTGTTTATGTTGAGAAGTCTGCTGTGAATCTCATAGGTTTTCCTTTATAGGTGACCTGTCTTTTTCTAACAGCTTTTAATATTCTGTTCTTATGTTGGATTTCTGGGATGGTGATGATTATATGTCTGGGTGTAGTTTTGTTTTGATTATGGCTATTTGGAGTTCTATATGCCTCACTAATCCATATGTCAGTTTCCATACTCATGTTTGGGAAGTTTTCAGCTATTACTTCTGTAAATAGCCTCTTGATATCACTTGTGTTGTCCCCTTCTTTTTCTTTTATCTCTATTAATCTTATATTTTTCTTTGCATCATCTTGCAGCTGTTGAATTGTTATTTCCTGATTTCTTGTTATTGTTAGAAGATCTTTCCTGTTCACTAGCTGCAATCTTATCTTCAAGGTCTGAGATCCTATCTTCACTTTCTTTGAGGTGGTTTTTGCAACTTTCATTAGAGTTTTTGATTTCCTGTATATCTCTTTGAATCTGCTTAATGCATTCTGTTTGTCTCTTAAACTGTTCATTCAGGGATTCTATCATTTTGCTTTGTTCCTCTAATTGTTTAGCTGTGTCTTTGTTGGATGCATTCAGTATATCTTTCACTACTTTTATCATTTCTTCTTTTACCTGGGAGAATATTTCTGATTTGAGTTTCCTCATAGCTTCCTGTACTTGCTTCTTTATTTCAGTTGATATCATTTCATGCATTTCAGGTGTATATGTAGTATTTTCTTCTATGTACATGGCTCCTAGGTTTTCTTGGGATGGGCTGGAGGTTTGAGATTGCATTTTGGTCTTTCGTTTTGTCATTTTCCTATATTTCTGTGTTTCCAGCAATTTTCCAAAGCTTTCCCTCGCGGCGCGGCACCGGCTTGGCTCCCCCTTCGGTGGGCCTGGCTCCCCTGGCTGAATGAAGGTCGCTGGGTGCAGTCCACTCAGGCCCGCGGAACTTCTGGAGCCTAGTCCAATGACCCAAGGCAGCTGGGCAAACACCCAGCCGCTGGGATCAACGGTCCCAAACCCTGCCGGGCTTGCCCTGGTGAGCTGCAACTCACCTCGCGGTGCTGGCTTGGCTCCCCCTTCGGTGGGCCTGGCTCCCCTGATTGAATGAAGGTCGCTGGGCACAGATCTCTCAAGCCCACGGAACCTCTGAATGCTATGACTTATTGCTGTTAACAGTTTAGAATCCTAGAATTTCAGCACCATAGAGAAATGACACTTATTTAGCAAATATCTTACTGCTTATAATAGGCTTGTTAACACATTATTTCATATGAGACTTGAACACTGGGTTATAATGATTACTAGCAACTTGAGCATGTTTTGGAGTCTCTAAATCAACATTAGAAACTGAGTGATCTAGAAGACAAAGATACTATAGTGAATGAATAATCTATGTTAATGTAAAGCTCTTTGAAAACAAATGTTTATCTCTGCATTTGTTAAAAGTCCTGAAATGAGACACTGCTATGAAATTCTACAAGGAGTCATCTTGTTTTAGGGTGGTCTTCGCATTACCCTCTGCAGTCCCTCCTAACTGGTTATCAGTGCAGCTGTCACGATGAGCACACTTCTTATGGAGAAACAGGAGTCCCAGTACCTCCTTTTGGATGCACCTTCTCCTCTGGTAAGAGAATTAGTACTACCCAGGCTAAGCCTGTACAGAAATAATATATCTCCAGCTTAGAAGGAAAATATGCTGGGTTATCTTCCTTTGAAAGAAAAACAATGTTAGAATTTTTCTAATAACAATTCTCTTCTGATTACCAATAATAGGCTTTTTAAATTTCTATGCATAATTAGCATAATTGTGTATTTCCTCTAGCATGGGAAATAAGAATAGGATATAGCACTTTTTTTTTTTTTTGAACCAATATATGGAAAGGGTCACACAGGTTCAGCTACCATCAACTCAATTTTGTTTAGTAGTCACTGCTTTTGATCTGACTGAAAAATATATTTTTCTTTTGTTCATTGGGAAATATGTAGACAGAAATGGTAGTACTTATTTCTACTCTTAACGGTTTTAAGAGTACTAAACTGAAAGGTGCAAAGAAAATTTAAAATTAATAGTTGCCTGTATCATTATTATACTTTTATTTGCTGCCCCTGGCTGGTTCATTCTTAAGTACCACTTTTTGATTTAGCCCTTCTAGATAGGACACTATCTGAAGATAATTTTGATAAAGGTTTTGAGTCATTTAATACCTTTATACTGGCTTGAAAAATTTGGTATTACTTTTTTTGTATTCCTTTCTTTAGCTCCCAGCATGGAGCATATATTAGCAGTTGCCAATGAAGAAGGCTTTGTCAGATTATATAATACAGAAACACAAACTATCAGAAAGAAGTGCTTCAAAGGTAAGTTTAGATTTACAATATTTGCTTTTAACATTATTTTTAATTCATAGAACTGCAAGTAAAAATTACTATTTGGATATATTCAGTAATAGGAGATGATGTTCACAGTAAACGATGGACTGCCTACCTGATAGTAACTGCCACCTATGACAAAAGGTTTTCTAGACTTTTTAAGAAAAGCATATTTTAGAATTAAAAAGTTCTTTTATTTAAACTGTTATTTCACAAAGTTAGATCTTTTACACTTAAAGTGCTTGGGAAATAACACTTTAAATATTGATAAAGTATCATCTATGTATAAAGCAGAGTTCTGCTGACCTTAAGAAGCTGATAGTTTGGAACTAGAAAGTCTTGTGTTGAAACAACTAATATGAAACAAAGACTATAAATGATATGAAAGTACAAAAGCAGGCCAGGGAAGGTAGGCGAAGGAAAATTTTTCATGAAAATGGAACATTTGAGTTGAACCTATAGTGTTTAAACCAATGGTATTTGATGAAGACACTCCAAGTACAGGGGAAAATGTTAGCTTGCCTAGAGATAGGAAAGCATAGGCTATCAGAAGAAGTAGCTAATGGCCTAGTTTCTTTGGAGTAAAGATATGTGGAGAGCAGGGTGAGAGATGCCCTCCCAGGAAAGAGATATCTGAGTCCACAAGTGATCACTGCTCTTTTCACTACAACTTTCTGGGCATTGAATTGTTATTGATAAGACTACTACTACAGAGGGCCAGGGGTTTAGCTCAGTGATGTAAGTGCCTACTTGGCAAACACAAGGTCGTGAGTTTGATTCCCCAGCACCAAAAAAAAAAAAAAAAAAAAAAGACTACCACAGAGCACGTTCTAGACAGTTCACACCTACCATCTTCTTTATTTAGAATGGATGGCTCACTGGAATGCTGTCTTTGACCTGGCATGGGTCCCTGGTGAACTTAAACTTGTAAGTGATTTTCATTTTATTGAAATCTGAGTAAATAATTAAAGGATTGCTTTGTTAAATATTAACACCTTATTTTTGAAAGGTTACAGCAGCAGGGGATCAAACAGCCAAATTTTGGGACGTGAAAGCTGGTGAGCTGATTGGAACATGCAAAGGTCATCAATGCAGTCTCAAGTCAGTTGCATTTTCTAGGTTTCAGAAAGGTAGGTTTGTGCTTATCTTTTTATCTCCCTAATCTCCTTTATGGTGTTAAAAGAAGAAACTGCATCTATCCTTTCTCAAAGTTTCTACATTACCTGTATAGATGATTGAAATCCTAATACAACTCAAAACAATAATGAAGTAAGTTGGTTTTATTTATGGTCATTTTCTACAGTTTGTCCTTGAAAGTCAAAAGTCTTATCTTGCAGATACAATAAAAAGTTATGAATAGCCGCAATACTTCTGTTTAACTTTGTTCATTCATATCAAGACCTTGTACAGGGTACTCATTGACTCTACTTATAAAATTTAAATGGAGTACAAAGCCAGGATAAAACTCCTGATCAACTGGACATGATTCTCTACCTAAAAATTTACCAGGTAAAAATTAATCAGTTAAATAACCTGGTTTTGTAGTATTTTCAACTGTTATCAAAATTGGAGAAAGAAGAACTAAAGAATGATATATTAGTACCATAGCAGCTAAGCAAATACTTAGCAAGCATGTCCAAATGAGCTTTTAACTTATATTTTATGTTTTCTCCTGTTTGCTTATCACTAATTTTTTTTACAGCTAGATCAATAAACACTAATATCAAATTAATCTGACTTTCAAAATTATAGAGACAGACATTACAGTCTTCTTTAATATTAAAAAATACTCTGCTTTTTTAAAAATATTTTTTACTTATTCATCTAAACACTGAATATTAAACTGAGTTGTTTAGCTCTTTTGGACTTTTTAAGTCAGTGTTTTAAAACTGCATGTCTGCTATTAAGATGGAACCCTGAGGAGGAAATACATGATGTCATGAATTTTGATCTCTGCATAAGTTTTTATTAACACATCTATTGTATAAAGTTAAATTTACTGCATGCCTGTGCTGGATTTCACTTTGATTTTATAAAAGTAAAATTATGAAAATTTTTCTTAAATGAAGGGTAAAACAAGAGGAAAACAACAATCTTTTGATCCCTTTGCTTAACTTTCAAAAACTCTGCATGTGAGTAAATCTGTGCTACTGTGTTCTGATAGAAAAAGCATTGAGTTAGACATTGTGGCAAGTAGCTTTTTCCCTTGGTTCCCAGTAGGCCACAGTTGCCCAGCGTGAGTGAGTCTGATTGGAAAATGCCCTGAACACCCCATGGTTTGGTTAATGAGAGACTAAATTTTAGCCTCGCTTACTTCCTTAGTCATGTGCCCCTGTGCAGGGCACACTTTTGTAACCCGTACTTAGAAGCCTTAGGTTTTGTTCTAAAGTGTGCCTCTAAACTCTTGGGTAAAGTCATTTTCATCTCCCTGGGCCTTCGCTTCCTAATTTAATAACGTTAATACGTAATTGTTACCTAAATGTCAGAAACAGTGAGTTTTTTCGTGCCTTTTCTTCTACTTGGCCATTTATAAAATTTCATAAAAATTCTTTTCTGTCTCAGAACCTGTGTACCATTTCCCTCTAATTCTCCTTCTGCCTTTTGTTTATTTGTTCCTGACTGCTTTTGTGTACTGTACTTCTTTAGCTAAAGTGTTAGCATGGTCCAAGTTGTGGTATTGGGCCTTCTTTTCTACTCAGTCTATACCTTCTCCCTGGATAGTTTCATCTATACCAAATTTTTGTTTCTTTGCCATTTTAGTTATATTAGCACAGATCTATATTTCTGTACTTAGACTCTCTTCAAGCATTTCAAGTTCAACATACCCAAAATCCAACCCATGATTTACCCTTAAACTCTTGAATTTTCTCTAGCAAGGCCTTCCTTTCCCTCCCCTTTGGTATCATTTCCTCTGGCATGAAGAACTTTCCTTAACATTTCTTTTAGTGGAAGTCTGGTGGCAATAAATTGTCTTTGTTTTCTTATATCTAAAGATGGCTCTATAGCTTTGTTCTTAAGGATGTTTTTGTTGGATGTAAAATTCTTTCTGAGTGTGGTAATACATTCCTGTAATCCCAGCTACTCAGGAGGCTAAAACAGGGAGGTCACGAGTTTGAGATCAAGCTGCGCAGCTTAATAAGAACCTGTTTCAAAAAAATAAAGAGCTGGAGATATCTGGCAGTGATAGAGCGCTTGCCTAGCATGCGTGAGGCCCTGCATGCAATCCTTTTTACTGCCAAAAAAAAAAAAAATCAGTTGAATTGACAGCTTTTGATCTTTCATAATTTGAAGTCTTCCATGTCTTCCATGGTTTCATTCAAAACTTTATTTCTCTGTATATAATTTGTTCTTTTCCCTAGCTAAATTCAGAATCCTTGGCTTTCAGCAGTTTGGCTATGATGTGCCAGTCATGATTCCTCCAAACCCTGTGTAGGGTTTGTTCAGCATTTGGATTTGTAAATTTATGTTTCACTGAATTGGGAAGTTTCTGCTATTTTTTCTTTTAATATTTTTTTCTGCATAATTCATTCATACTGTCTGTTGTTCTTTGCTCTCTTCTTGCTTAATGTCTCCTTTCCTTCCTCTCTTCTAGACTCCATTGGCTCATGTGCATAGTCTTTTGAAATCATCCCAGAAATCTTGGCGATTTAACTCTTGTTTTTCAGTTTTCTTAAATTTGAAATAACTAACATGGGCTTAGTCAACTTTCTGTTGCTATAACAAAATACCTGAGATAGGATAATTTAAAGATTAGGGGTTTATTTAGCCCACTGTCCTGGAGGCTAGGTAACCCAAGGGCCCAACTCTGCCTGTCTGGTGAGGGCCTTCTTGCTGCATTATATATAATAGGCAGAGGGCATTGCACAGTGAGCCAGAAGCAATCACCCAGAGAGCTCGCTTTCATGGCAAAACTACCTCCAAGGTGACCCATTAATTCACTCATGACACAGTCCTCTCTTACAGGCCTTACTCCCAACACTTCCAATATGATTATTAGATTCCAACTTGAGTTTCGGAGGGGACAAGCCATACTCAAACCACCGTGCATACCATTAAGTCTGTCCATTTTCAGTGCTTTTCAGTTTTTTTCTGAGTTGTACAACAATCCACTGCAACATTTTCCTCAGCCTGAAAGAAAACTGTCCTATTCGCTCTTCTTCCCATCTACAACTCCCTTAGTCATATATAACCACTCCTGTATTCTTTCTCTATAGATGTCCTGGTTACTTTTGCTGAGGCAAAACACCTGACACCCAAAATTAGATAGGAAAGTTTTATTTAGCTCACTGTTTGTGGAAGTTTCAGTGCATAATCAGCTGGCACCAAGGCAGGGTGGCATGGCACTGGGGCAACACATCAAGGCAGCAGCCAGTAAAAGCAGCCAGAGCAAAATAGGGGAAGAGTTTGGAAAGGTTCTGAGATGTTGCTTGAAAGAGCAGCACTGGAACAACTTAGTCTGTTCTGTGTGGGAGATTCATTGGTGGGAGCTCAGAAGACTGATAGAATCCTGCCAGTACGCACCAGGCTCGGGAGGTTTCTGCTGGGAAGAAGGACTGCATTGGTGTTGGACTCCAGATGATGGATGTTATGGCTTGGCAAAAAATTTGTCAGCATTTTGCTCGTGTCCAGAAACTTTGCCTGAGACTAAGGTTAAGGACAGTGGACTAATGAATCTGGCAGAAGAAATTTCAAGGCAGTCAGATGTTGAAGAGGTGGCATGGCTATTGTTGTGGGCTTTTAGCTAGATTTATGTTGTGAACCACAAGCAAAGAGCCCAACAAGGTGATTTAAAACGTTGTGAGTTTCTCCAGAAAGTAAAGTTCCAGTGGACTGCAAAGATAGAGCTGAGATCTCAATTGCTAGGAACAGAATAGAAAAGATGGCCTGAAGGCATCACAAAAACCAGCAAGCCTCTTTTCCATCCTTGTATTGTACACAGATTCCCCCTACCTCTCCTCTCCAGGGCAGGTGTGGGACTCACAAAATGTCCCTGCCCTCCTCTTGCACAGGAGGAGAATATTTACTAAGAAGCCTGGCTCCCTGCTGTGTCTCTTAGTTAAACTTCTAAACTTCTCAAGTTGACACAGTGTATCAACCATAACAATAGCTTTACGGATACTTCATCTTAATATATAAATGGGAAGAAATGTAGTCTTCTGTAACTAGCTTTTTAAATTTAGCATGCTGTTCAAATTAGATGATTTAAATGGATTTGTCTTTGAGTTCCTGTGATCTTTCCACTCTGTTCTTAAGTCTATCTAGAGCATTTTTGTGGTTTCACTTATTGTTATTTGGTTCTAAGATTTCTGTTTTTACAAATTCTGTTTCTGCTGAGATTTACTGTTTTTTTTCTTAATTGCAAGTTATATTTGTTTACCTCACTTGACATAAGTTGTATCTGCTTTACATTCTTATCTAGTAAATGCAAGACAGCATGTGAGTTGTCTTAGAACTGGGTTCCATTGGTTTCTTTTCCCTTGAGAACAACTCATTTTCCTGGCTTTTTTGTACATCAAGGTAATGGGCATTGTGAATGATATATTGGATGTTAGATTCTGGATTCTGTTAGATTGCTTAGAAAAGATTTATTGTTTCTGTCTCACCAGTCAAGTCATTTAGACTCAAGTTGCAGACTGTCACAGCTCTAGTTACGGATCGTGTACACCAATTCAGTTTTTAGTTTAAACCTCAATCCATGTTTTCTTCCACATATGATTCAGGGGTGAACCAGAGGCATGGGCTGAGTTTAAACACAGAATTAAGTGTTCTCTTTCTGTGCCTGTCACTCTCTGGCAGCTCTTGCCCCCACCTCCTTTTCCTGGTTCCTCTGGTTTGAAAGATAATAGGTTTTTCTGTGGGTATTTTAGCTGCCTGGTCCCAGTGCTGCAATTGTGGCTGCTCTCAAGGGAATGCTACCTCCCCAAACCAGAAACTGACCTGAAGTCCATCACTTGCTTCGGATGTTCACACTCCCCCACCCCAATTATATTGTCTTAGTATAAAAATACTGAAGTACGTATTCCATTTGTGAACGATTACCTCTGGGAATGGAAGGAGGGCAAGGGATTGAAGAATGGAGCATAGACAGCATCCATTTATCTGTGATACTTTACTATTTAAAATTAAATAAAAAAGAAACTGCTTCCTGTATGGAAGTGACTGCTCAACAAACTACCTGTATTAGCTGTAAATTGGACAGAATACCAGAAACAGGATACCCAAAGAAGGCTCTGTGGAGACAAAAAAATCTATATACAAAATGTGACATGAAGGCTCTGGAGTTACACTGCCAAGAGTTAATTTACAACTTACTTATCTTCTCTGAGGTTTAGTATTCCATATAATTTTAAGTAAATTTACTTCAAAGGATTATGGTCTAAAGTTGTCTAAAGAAAATTTATACAGAGGGATCTTGAGCTCTTTGTAATCCCATTTGTTGTTGAACCATATATTTTAAAAGTTTTAATCACCAGTGCCAAATTCAATACCCAGCACAGAGTAGATACTCTAGAAATTAAATTTAAATGTATGTGTCATTTGACTGGTTTTGTTAACCTCTTGCTAAACTGTTCAACTATTCATCTCTTCACAGCTGTGTTCTGTACAGGTGGAAGAGATGGCAACATTATGGTCTGGGATACCAGATGCAACAAAAAAGGTAACCCAGTTCTCTGCTAATTTTCACAGATGTGGGATCCCATACTTCATTTTTGAATGACAGTGTTAGTGATTTTGTCTGCTTACCACCAGGGGGCGCATATACTCATAAACCACCGTTTCTGCACACCATTCAGTTCTCAAGATTTTAGTGATTGTTGCAAAGTTACATTAATGTATTTACTTCATAATGTCCTCTGACATATAACGCTATGTGCCTAAATTATTGATAGAATTTAAATTATTAATGCATAGGTACACTGTGTAAATGTCTTTTTACTTTTAATTTAACTTAAATTGTCCTTTTAGCTTTAAAGAATGAGATTGAAAAAGCCAGGCATGGTGGTGCATTCCTGTAATATCAGCACTTGGGAAGCTGAGGCAGGAGACTGGTTTGCAAGTTCGAGACCAGCCTAGGCTACAAAGTGAGCCCAAGGCCAACCTGAACTGCATAGTGATACCCTGTCTCAAAAAGACCAAAAAAAAATTTTTTTTTGAATTAAATATAAACATTACCATTAATGATGACCATGGGACTATTTATTTTAAATTATTGATGGATTTTTTTTTTAAATGTTAACAAGCTTTGTTTTGTAGAACAGTTTTAGGTTTACAGCAAAATGCAGCAGAAGGTAGAATTTCCACACAGCGCCAGCCCCTAAATATAGATGGTATCCCCCACTGACAGCATCCTCTGCCTGAGTGGTACATTTGCTGTGACTGAGGATGAACCTACAGCAGCACCTCATCATCACCTGAAATCCATTTGTGTTTGGGCTCACTAACTCTTGCTGTTACATATTCAGTGGACAGCAACAAATGTACAGTAATATATGCTATTATAGCATCAAAAAGAACAGTTTACTCTAAAACTCTTCTGCACTCTGCTGTTCATATCTACCTCCCCTCTTAAGTGCTGACACCCACTGATCTTTCATCTCTGAAGTTTGGCCTTTTTCAGAATGTTTTTTAGTTAAGAGTCAGAGTATATAGTGTTTTTAGATTGCCTTCTTTCCCTTAGTAATATGCATTTAGATTTCCTTTGAGTCTTTATGGCTCTGTCAAGCTCATTTCTTTTTAGCATTGAATACCTTTCTGTTTGGATGTACTACTATTGATTTACCCATTCACCTGCTGAAGGAGATCTTGATTGCCTCCAAGTTTGGGCCATTATAAATAAAGCTAGCTTTAAACTTGTGTGTTCTTCCTTTTTTTACTTTATAATCTCATCACGGGAGATATGGTGCTGCTAACTGTGCTGGTTTCTAATTTCATTGATCTGGTCAAAGTTACTTCATCTTGAGGTTATATGTATAAATGTTACATTCAGCATGATATAAAAAACCAAAAAACTAAACCAGTTTCCTGAAAATGTCTTTCAGATGGGTTTTATAGACAAGTGAACCAAATTAGTGGAGCTCATAATACATCAGACAAGCAAACACCTTCAAAGCCTAAGAAGAAACAGAATTCCAAAGGACTTGCTCCTTCTGTGGTAAGCATTAGTGCTACCTAGAGGCATGTTAAAAAATTCAGCTTTTGGAGCATCATCCCTGGAGATCTTCAAATATACATATCCACAATACAGTATGCTTCAGTAGGAAAAGTGGGAAGGTAGTTTGAAAAACTGTATTAAGTACAGTGATGCTTTTTAAATGGGGGAAATCCCTATTTCATGACGTGAACTATAGTAATATGTGAATTTTTTTGTATATTTTTCAACATGCCTCAGAATATTCTTAAATATTTTGAGAGATACTTGGGTAGAACATAGAGCTATAGCTACCCTAGTCAAAAGCTATGCCCATAATACATCTCTTCAGAAAAAAAAAAAAAAAAAAATTGCCATCGATCTCACTTTTGTGTATTTTTGTTATATTCTTCATACAGTCCAAGTAAATATTCTGGGGAAGTGTGATTACTAAAGCATTAGGCCTTAAAACTACAGCTATACCCAGGTCAGAGGCATGACTGGAAACACAGACATTCAGATTCTGAGCTAAGAGAACTTGTTGGCTAGTCGCAGAGATGAAACGCCTGTGAGCTCCAGTCACTTTTTCAGAGCATGTGATCTTTCACCCACAATTCTCTAAGTGCTCCAATGTGATAATCTGCCTAGGTAGCAAGATTTTCTAGATGAAATGGGCACAGAAAGTTAAATGAGTTTTCTGCATATACAGTTTATTAGTAGGACTGAGTCTTGAGTAAAATCAGTGAGCTGACGGAAGTAAAATGATTTGGTCTCCAGTTTGTTTTTTTGAGTGCAAGTTAAAGTGTTAATACTGCATGCTATAACTTAATAATGCTCAGGTCGTTTCCTTGCTACCGCACACATCCAGGGTTGTTGGAAAGAGAAGATTTGGTGTAATTCGGAGTGTGGGTGAGGGAGCCATTTTCTTAGCACCTTGGTCTCTTGATGGTGAAGGTAGTGCCCTAGATGGAATTTCCTTCTCTTCTTGCTCTCTCTTGTGCTATTAGGATTTCCAGCAGAGCGTTACTGTGGTCCTTTTTCAAGATGAGAATACATTAGTTTCAGCAGGAGCTGTAGATGGGTAAGAGACTTTATTCCTTGGTTCTGTTTGATGAAACACTGAGCAAGTTACCCACTCCCATTATAATTGAACATGTACACTTTTAACTTTTGGCTTTATGAGTACCCACCCCCATTGAGAAACTACAGATCGTATTGGAAAATACCTAGTTGGAACTCTTGCTCAGATAATTAAATGATATAATGCACGGGCCACACCTGGCACATTGTCTATCATAGGAAACAGCCCTAACCACTGCTATTTCAGAGAATCAACACAGCAGCTGCTTGCCTGTGGTAGTACCACTTAGTCCCTGACTCTTCTTTGAAGGAGTAAAATTCTGTTACTTTGGGTTGTATCTTTTCACATTTAGCAATATCTTTAAAAGAAGAAGCCTGATTTGGGCCATGTACCTGGCATTTCTGAGAGTAATCTAAATTGATCATAAGGCTCACATACTTCCCATCATGATTGGTGTGAATGTTTGGCTTCCAAATAAGTCTGTGATGCTCGTTAATTGGTTACTTTATAAAAAATAAATTCTTGATGTGTAGATACTTTTTTTTTTAATCTTATTTCTTTTTGTTTAAGGACTCTTTTTAACACATTCCTACGGGCTTGAACCACTAGTGGTACATGTGCGGCTTCATGGAGAAGCTTGTACCACCTGATGGATCTGTCCGTACAGCAAGTCTTACGAATTATGTCCTTGTCATGAACATGCTGAAACATACTTTGCCCATTGTGTCTCCAGCTGCATCACTGCCTTCAAAATTCTTAATTTATAAAGATGATGGCTGACTAAACAAGGATTTGCATTGTTTCTTCTGTACACTTTTACCCTTCTTTGAACCAGATTTTTGTCAGGAGTGAAGGATTATCTGAAAGTCATTAGTTATGCTTATGAAAGCTCACTCCATTTGACTCCAGACACTGCCATTTTATACCAAACTTGTGTTTTTAGACAGAACACATATTAGAAATTGAGGATTAAGACATTTACCCCACAAGATTGAGAAAATCTTTTCCTGTTTCACAGGAAAATTTGTGTAAGCTATTTTACTGAGGGAGTTACATGTAGAGATATAACCATAGGAACAGAGCTTACCGCTTATGATGTCAAAGGATATATGTGGAATATTAAAGATTTAGGAAATGCTTTTCTGAAACAATGGGACAGTGACTATCAGCATGCAATTACATCTTCCTTTTCCGCTGTCTTGAAGTAAACTCCATTAACCCATCTCTGGGTCAAATCACATCTGTTTCCTTTCTGTCAGAATTCCAGGCCTGACACTGGAAACAAAGGTATAAAATAGTTCAGTTTGTTTCGCAACAAGGTGACCTCACTGTACCTCATAAAAGTACCAGAGGAGTTAGAATAAAAGTCATTTCACATTTGCTGTAAGTGAAGTTGTTTGGGGTGGGGGGAGTCTACCGAGTAACTCTTTGTCTTGTTTTTTTTAGGATAATCAAAATATGGGATTTACGCAAGAATTATACTGCTTATCGACAAGAACCCATAGCATCCAAGTTTTTCTTGTACCCAGGTAGCAGCACTCGAAAACTAGGTAAGATTTTGTATAGACTGTGGCACTTTTTGAAAGAGATGTAAATTTCTGTGTAAAATTAAAAAAAAATTTTTTTAGCAAGCTAGTTTCAGAACAGACTGGAGGATACGTATTTCAAACTTCAGTAAATACAAACTCAGAAGGATATGTTTGATTTATATATATTTTGAGGAGCAAAAATTCTGCTGTCTCCATCTGATAGTGTCTTGTGCAGTGATCTCTATCTGCCTCTGCATTTTAGCCCCCAATCTGGTCATTGTCATCAGGACATGATAATTTCAATTTCCTTTCCCCAGGATATTCCAGTCTGATTCTGGATTCTACTGGCTCCACTTTATTTGCTAATTGCACAGATGACAACATCTACATGTTCAATATGACTGGCTTAAAGACCTCTCCAGGTAAGATATTAGTGATTCATATTCTTTTACCAGGAAACTAGTAGAGCTTTTTTTTGTGTGTATGTGATGATTTCATTTTTTTTTTTTTTTTTTTTAAACAAAACTTATAAGCCATATGAGGACTTCAGTGTCTTTAGTTGGTTCTGGCGATTTTTTACTGGGGTACTTTCCTTTTGTCCATTTTACTATGAACCAATCCTGCTTTGTGTGGTGACTTGATTTCATTTTAATAGTGAGTCTAATGAAATCATGCTCTTTGGACTATATTTAAAATTAACAACATTTTACTCTTCAGGCTTTCAGGATAAAGAAAGCTGTTTTGTTCAATTTTTGTCCTCTTTGAGAGCTGTTGTTAACATTAGAGAGCTGGGCTATAGTTCAGTGGCAGGGCGCCTTCCTAAGGTGTGTGAGCTCTGGGTTCAGTCCCCAGCACAGCATCCACACACACACACATCAAAGGCTGAGCCTGTGGACCTCCTCAGAGAGCAGCTCCGCCTTCCCTCGGCCTTCTTTGCAATATTGGACAGCCGCCATTTTCTTTTTGTGTTTTTTTTCCTCCCAACCCAACCTTTCTTTTTATCCTAAAGAATATAAAAGTAGAATCTAATGCTCATAAATAAATATTTTAAAAGAGAACCTCAAGTTTCTCAAGCATGCTTTAAGAAGGTTCTTACATTATTTTTAGAAGTACTAGTAACAATTGAAGCAAGCTACATATTAGCGTCCTGAGTCTTCCTGCTGTCGGGAACACTTTGAATTCCGTGACCCACGCCCAGAGCTACCTAGTGCCCGGTGAGACAGGGTGTGCTAATAGACAAGATGTCTCAAAGCAGTACAGAACCTGGTTCAGTTTAGCTGTGATCTTGGAGAAGTTTCCAAAGACTGCCCCTTGCAGTCTCATTAGAACTCTGACATCTGTGGCAGCATCATAGCTGGCACTTGCAATGCCTGGGCTTAGGCCTGTTGTTTTTCAACGAGCAAGAGTATTTGGAAAAAGGAACAGGTTTTGTAACTTTTTAAATTCTTTTCCTTAAAGAAATCAGAACTTGGATAAAGCTGCTGATTTAGTTAATCATATAAAATGGACTTTTTGAAATTGTTCCTTGCCTAGCTGGGCATGGTGGTACTCACCTGTAATCCCAGAACTCAGAAGGCTGAGACAGGAAGATTACCATGAGTTCAAGGCCAGCCTGAACTATATAACAAAACACTGTTTTAACCCTACCCCACCACCCTAAAAAGATAAAAGCCTAATCCTGATGATATTATCAGATGTACAAGAATTCTTTTTTTTTTCTGTTTTCCTACAGTGTGATACTAAAAGGGCCTTTAGTGAGTTTGTCCATCTGCCATCCAATGCTTTGCCTAGTAATTTAGTAACTTTTTTCTCCTAAAATAATTTTGTTCTCAAAGATAGATGGATAGACTGATTAATTTGTTCCTCAGAATTTGAGTGATAGCTGTATGTTGGGAAGGGTGTGGGTGTGTGTGATATGTGATGTGTGATGATTTTTTTTTTTTCAAGACTTTAGAAAGGTTGTGAATTCAATTATCATGTTTTATTCACAGTTCTATACTAAATGATATAAAGATGACTCTAAAGCAATTTTAAGATCCTAACTCATCAATGAAAGAGTAAATTGAGCCAGTTAGGTTTTAAAAAGACTTTTAGCAAGATTAAAACATTTACAATGTATTTCATACCAGTCTTTTTTTTGTTACTTGATGAGAAAATAAAACAAACTTCCATAACCAAAGAAGAGAATAACAAGTTATTACATATATATCATTATCTTCAAGGTATTTACAAGACCTAAACCAAAAAGAATCTTAAAAATAAAAATACATAATAACGAAACTTTCCTTTCAATGAATATTATTCATTTATTTTCAAGTCTTTATCAAGTTATAAACAGATTAACAGCCAGACTAACAGACAGTAAAATTGTACCAGCCTTTCTTAGACCAGCAGAGGGCAATAAATACTTAGAAGTTTTGTGGAAAATTCAGTCATTACTTTTCCATATCTAGTTGTACAGTTGAAGATGAACAATTATAATAGTTTTGGGAAGTGTTCACTGTAAAGGAGCCTCTTTATTTGGCAGGGATTTGTCTGTCGCAGCAAGTTTGTAATATATATGTCTGAGTTGAGGAATATCCTGTTTAACTTTCACAGTAAAAATGTCTTTCTGTGGGGAATATTTGATTTGTAGACTTTTCCTTTAAAAGCTGAAATATGAAGTTCTCTTCCACTTAGTGTAGGAAAAGGAAAGAATTTCCCTAAGCACATATGGAAGACTAAGTCTCTTACTAATACTTCTCCCTCTCTGTTAAAAGTAGAAGTATGAGTTTATTCCCTGCCTAAATTTATCCTTAAATTCTCCAATAAATGAGATTTTCTCTTAAATTTTTTAAAGTGTTCCGGTGCCAAAGGCCGTAGGTTTTGTCTTCCTTAGAATAAAAGCGCCTCACAAGAGCACACTGTGCTGGACCCGGTAACTTGCTCTTTCGCAGTGTGTGGTGAGCTGGCAGCCTCTGCCCTCATCTGGTGTCTCCTATGGGAGCACAGTTCCCAACTGGCTACTTTACCACTCAGCCTCTCGGCCAAGAAGGCTGACGTCTCAGAAAAGTGTCAGTAAGTTTTAGCCAGAATTCACAAGATCCTCTTTACTGATTGTTACCTACTCATGGAACAAACACTGGAGGATTTACTCTGTTCAAAACCTTACAAATATAGGGAGGAACAAGATTTGAAACATATCTTGAAGAGACTCACAGTCTCTGAGAAGTAAGACCAGAGTATAAGACAATGGAAAAAGCAACAGCCTGGGGTAAAGAGAGGGGTCAAATCCTCATTTTACTACAGGTTTGGCCTTCCCTGCGTTCTTTTCCCTTTAGAATGTTTTCCCATCACATTTCTCTCACACCATCTGCTTCAGTGGTCAATACAGTGATAAAACTTGTTAGATACACATGCATATGTGCATGCACTGTGTATATTTATTTTGAACATTGGAAATAGCGATCAAGTAATGTTATTCTTATTTTCGGGTAGTGGCTGTCTTCAGTGGACACCAGAACTCTACCTTTTACGTAAAATCAAGTCTTAGCCCAGATGATCAGTTTTTACTCAGTGGTTCCAGTGATGAAGCTGCCTACATATGGAAGGTAAGTTGCCACCTTCCCCCACAAGTAGAATGTTTTTCCAATCTGAGCTAAATGTAATAGAATGTTTACTGTTAACTTTTTCTGGGTCAGGTATTTGTTAAAAGTTTTTGCTTCTCATGTCTTAAGATAGCTTAAGTTTTGCTGTCAAAGAATGTATGCACTTTTGTTATGGCCAAGTCTTATCAGAAGTTGATGGTCCGTATCCCCTATTCACAGATGATCAGGAAGCTGGGAATGAGAAAGTAGTAAGGGCCAGAGTGCAGCTCAGTGGTGCAATGCACAAGGTGCACTTGGGGTGCACCAGGCATTAGATTAATTACTGTGCTGCCTTTCTGCTCTGCAGTTTCAACTCTATTTCAAAGTAGAATACTTTAGTTCTTAAGATTTGCATTTGAGCTGGGCATGGTGGAGCATGCCTGTAATCCCAATACTCGGGAGGCTGAGGCAGGAGGATCAAGACCACCCAGCCTACAAAATGAGCTCAAGGCCAGGCTAAACTGCATAGTGAGAGCCTGAACTGCATAATGAGACCCTGTCTCAAAAAGGAAAAAAAAAAGAAAAAAAGATTTGTACTCGAATCATTTATAGGACCTTGCTTGAAACAGTCACTGACATATTTGTATATTCATTATATTCTGTATTCTTATAAGTAACCAACCTTTAGACTCTTAAAATAGATGTGGTTGATGTGTGTGTATATTTAATAGTATTATTAAACAGCTTTTTTTTTCTTAATGACTACTACAAACTAAGAAATTTAAAGTTAACCATTTAAGTTATGGACTTTTTTTTTTTTTTTTTTTGTACTGGGGATCAAATTCACGACCACGCAATTGCAAGGCAGGTGCCTATGCCACTGAGCTAAATCCCTGGCAACCATTTAAGCATAATCAAGAAAAAGTTGGGCCAGGGACATAGCTCAGCAGCACAGTGCCTACCTGGCAAGCACGAGGTCGTGAGTTCAATTTCCAGTACTAAAAAAGAAAAAGTCATGGGGCAATGATAAAGTGATGTCAGTATATACAGTTAGAAAAATGTAACACTGCCTTTTGACAATGGAATATCAAAATCTTAATTGGTCACAAGGTGGAGATACTGTTCTACACAAGAGACTTTTATGGCAGGCCTGTTGATTTTACAGCACATTTCTTTCTTGTTGTATTTTAAATGAATCTCTCTGCTTGTAAAGTATATACGAAAGACTCCTTATGAAAATAATTTTTACTAGTTTCTTCTCTATACAGTGTTTTCTTGCACTTTAAAACTTTTATCAGTGTATGTCACTAGTACTACTGCCTCTGTCTCATACTTTTAAATTTTGAGTTTCAAACTTGGTCTTACGCTGACTTTTCTTTTTCCTTGTCTTACTGTCTTAATTACATTCTTTTTTCTACTTTGTCAACTTAACTAGAAAATTGTATTCCTATCACAAGTGTGTATCTTTTCAAGTTTATTCTTAAAAGAAAAAACCAACTGAAGTTTCATACCAACAGTCATAATAAAGGATTATGCAAAAATGGCTATATACCATTCTTTTAAAAATCAGTGGAGATAAGTTTATAAATTATGCATATATATAATTATTTGTATAATTGTGTGTTATGTGTGTGTATAAATTTCTTTAAAAATAATTTTCTTGCAAATTCTTAAAATTCCTTTAGCTGTTCTGTAGCACAAGGAACTTTTAACATTTTTGTTTCAGTGAGTGAAGATTAGTGGAAAACTTCTTCCCTTTAAAGACACACATGAGAGATATTTGCCTGTTGTTTCCAACCCATTTTCAGACATCCAATCAGTGGCTGCCACATCCATGGATGAGCCTTTCTGAATTCCTAGGCTTGGTCACATGCTACTGCTGAAGGACGTGGTTCAGATGTGATGTTCTTCTCCCTGTCCACACTTAACTCTGGGTACAGGCCCTGATATTTGAGATCCTGGCAAGATTGCTGCTCCTAAAATTGAATTTGCCTAGTGAGGTGGCTCAGTTTCTCTTTTCCATGATTGAAAAGTAGTTTAGTTTAAGAGTAGATCTACGGGAGATGAATGTCCAGGTCGGGAAGCGTCTTACAATTCTGTGTGTCCAGTAGGTTAGAATTCTTCTCAAGCTTTGGGATTTTTCCCTGCTAAAAAAGCCAGTGGGCACAAGAAGACCGAGTAAGGAGTTTTACAACAGAAGAGAATGAATGACCTTTCAACCTTCACTGATGTCCCAGAGAGATGCGTTACATTTAGACAGAGTCTCTAATACTGAAAATTGAGACTTCAGAAAAGTTAGCATTCCACCTCCTTATTTTCCTACCTATTGTCCCACCTCACTTCAATCTATCCTCTCTTCCCTGGTCTGTTTCTGATACAGCTACTGAATTGAAGTGGTTATAAATAAACTGATTTGGCATAGCCATCCCACCGCTGACTGGCGAAACATGCAGCTGGACACTTTAGGAAGTGCAAGTGATCTCATGGCAGAAGTGAGGGTTAGGTTTGGTTTCCGACTGGGCAGAGTAAGGAGATTTTGTGAGGAAAAACTGCTGATTTTTTTGTGTGTGTTTAAGTACATGGAATGCCTTGTGAAATCCGAATTTAGAGCCATTTACTTCTAAAGGTAGTTTCATAGTTTTAATTTTGGGGTTCCTTATGCCTTGGAAGTCTTCATTCAGTAGGAATATTTAGGAAAGGGTTTTGTCTGTGATCATGCCAAAAAGGCTTAACTCTAGCTGTCTCTTGACTTACTAGTCTCTTTCCTACTTAAAAGGAAAGGAAGGCTTTTAAAAAATAAAATCATACAATTATGGTAATTGTTGTAATATCAAAGTGAATTCGTACCACAGAGTTCACGATTTTAGTTAAAGTATCCAGTTCAGCAGTTTCTAGTTCAATCACAACATTGCGTGACTGTTATCACTAATTTCCAAGCGTTTATCACAGCGGAAACTCCACACCCTTCCGCAGTCACTGTCAGTGCCCCCTCCCCGGCAGCTGCTAACTGCATTCTCTCTGTGTAGATGGATGTCCCTCCCTCTTGGGGACGTTTCACACAGATGGGAGCACATCGTACAGAACATGCTGTGTCTGACTGCTTTCACGTAGTGTAATGCTGACCAGGTTCACGTGTGTAGCATTGATAGTAGTTTATTTATTTTTATGGTTGACTAATATTCCATTGTGTAGATAGACCACATTTTGTTTATCTATATGTCAGTTGATAATCATTTGAGTTCTTTGTACTTTTTGACTTTATGTTTAAAGCTTCTGTGAACGTTTTTGTATGAGTTTTTGTTTGAACATGTTACCGTTTCTCTTGGAATGTACCAAAGTGTAGCATTGTGTGGTCACATGACATTTAAGTCTGTTTAACTTTCTGAGGAACCTTCCCTTGCTTTTAGTGCTGTATAAACTTCCTGGCTTATGATAGTCAATTGACAAATGCTGGCGCTTTTTTTATTGTTATTATATTATTATTGTGGGAAGTTTTTCCAAAGGTCTCTTCTTTTTTCTGAGACCCTGCAGACAGCATAAAAAATGTGTGTGCATTCTGTTGGTGGCTATTCAGTTTCTTTGAAGCTCATTTTAATCCTTTGTGTACACAGATTCCCTAAGAAAGAAGCAGTATGTTGAAATGAAAAGCTAGAGGCAATCAGCAGGGTAAACTAATAGATGAGAATTCTGTGTCCCACAAGGCCTGCTCAAAAGAATACATGGATTTCCTCTCCCTTTTTTTCCTGCAGAGCTGGGGATCACACTTGGAGGCACACGCTCTACCACTGAGCTACATCCCTAGCCTCTTTTCCCTTTCTTTTCACTTCTTGCTACCAGAGCCATTTGGGCCAGATGTGGAGAACTTAATGGACCGGGGCCATTCCAAATGCAGCAGGTGGGACAATGTTGGTAGCTGCTGGGATAGTTAGAGGCTATCCTAAAACTCTTATCAAATATGTTATCCTAGGAAAGAATAACTTACTGTCCTGTGGCATTGTCATACTTACTAGGCAATAAGATCTTTGTGAATGTAGGAAAAGCTTCCTTTTCTATTAGTTTCATTAACTTGGCAATTTAGATTCTGCTGTCTGTCTACTTTTTGCCTTTTGGATCAGTGCATATGTACCCTGTAACCCAGGGAGGAGGAGGAGGAGTAATTGGGTTGAATAATCTTATGAATCACTGTCACCTGAGGAATCTATTACTTAGTCATTCTAGAAACTATTCTTTCCAAAGTTGCGTTCACTTTCTCCATACAAATGAACCATGATTCAGAACCTCAGAAAAAGCAAGAGAATAATTTCTCTCAGCTCCAAGCTACTTGTCCTTCAGACAAACATGGTAAGAATAGTTAGGGGAGTTTGTGTTCTTAGTGACACCTCTCAACTGCATCAGCTGTACAATGCTGTCTAATGCACAGCACTGGCAACTTGCAGTGAAAAACAAGTGAGGTTTGTAGTCAGATGGGCAGTACAGCCCAGCGCATTCAGAAATGTAAAATGTAGTGGAATGCACTTGAAAATGTAAAGTTTCTTTAAATTTACTGAAATAAAGTTTTAGAGGTAAAATATTTCCTCCAAAAGCCCCATGTAGCCCCACCTTATAGACTATGAGGAACTTCTCATAGTCTGTAAGATCCAGCTTATATATCCCTTCAGAATGAAGGAGTATTGCTTTGGATTTTGGTGAGGGTTATGGGTCTTCTATTGGAGGGAAGATGTCCTTTTGTCCCAGGGGAGCTGGTTGCATGGTTCAGGCCCCCTCAAGCTTCACAATCAAGTTAGTGTTCCTGGAAGTAGCTGACTGGAGAAGGTCTGGAGATATCCAGGCTATGTGAAAGCAGAACTCAGCTCACTCAGAGCACTCTACCTGTCAGCTTTGCTTCGCCCTTCCGAAAAGTTCCCCAGCTAAGGAAAAAGAGACGGTATCTGTCTTGAATTTTAGTCAAAAGAGATATGCATAGCTGGGTACTCCTGACTGTATTAAGAACTATTCTGGGATCTAACCTCGTGTTCTTTACTTGTCTTGACTATTTTCATTGTATTTCCTAAGTTGAGAGACAGAAATACTCCATTTAGAATTTTTTTTTTAACTGTACTTAAGTTTAGGTGCCTTTGGTCACAACACGAAAGCTTTCTACGATACAGTAAGAGATTCAGAGTCTCCGCCTGGGAGCCCTAGCACTGACTTTTGTGTTTCTCTCTGATTGGGCCAGGTCTCCACACCCTGGCACCCGCCTACAGTGCTCCTGGGTCACTCTCAAGAGGTCACTTCTGTGTGCTGGTGTCCATCTGACTTCACCAAGGTTTGTGAACAAGTCTGTATAATTGTTTTTAAAGTAGATCAGTGTTTTGTGGGTTTTCTCAAGGTTTGCCTGAGAGACAGAGCTGTCTTAAAATTCCTTTCATGTCTGACACATGATGTTTGGGGGTTTTGTCATCTATTATTCTCACCTAGATTTTTATTTTTACCTTTAGAAATTTAAAAACTGTAGAGGTCTCCCGGGGTCTCTGTCAGTAGTGCTCTAATAGAGAAATCATCTATGCATGAAGGAATAGCTGTGGATTGCTAGTCACTTCTCTTCTAACTATAGGGTTAGGTTTTAACTGAAAATTCATCTTTAGATCTAAGGTGAAGAAATAATTTCAGATTACACCTAGACTTCTTCACTTTCTACATATTATCAGTGTGTGTTCACCAGCTAAAGGAACAAGGTCTGATTTGGGTTTTCACATATGACTAATACACTGATTCCTGTGAAGTCTCAATATGTTAGTTTCCCTGTAGCTTAACTTTGGGGAAAAAAAAGTAGGCCTGAGATGTTTTAGACACTCAAGGAAGAAGAAAGTATGCCTGCATTTTAATTTTTTATGCATTAAGAAATGTAAAATGTGGTGAGACTCACTTAAAAAAAAAAAGAAACCTAAAAAAGAAAAAAAGAAACCTAAAATGTAGAAAGGCCAGAAACACAAACAAGCTGCACATGTATATATAGCAATGTCGTCGGACAATAGCCCAGATTCCTCTCATTCTCCCAGTCCCCGTGGCCTGCCATCTTTGGTATTCTGTGTTCCACAGGAAATCTCACTTAGGGGCCATGTCCCCTTTTATGTATGATGTTTTGAGATTTCATTGTCTGTTGTTTCCACCTAGGTTTTTTTTGGTTTTTTGTTTTTATCTTCCAGGAACTTCTCATGGTCTGGCCTGTTTGTGGCATCCTTGCTAGCTTTCTAATATCACTGTGGATTTCTCTTCATTCTTCTCTTCCTGTTAACATTTCAGTGGTCTGCCTCCAGGGGAGGCATTTTGGGTTTTTTAATCATTACTTGAATTATCCATAATTACATCCCAGTGACATTTTTTTTTCCCTCTGATTCCATGTAATTCCCAGTAAAATATCTGCTTTTAATGCAGAGTATTATATCTTTACGGAATTTATTAAGATGAATGGTTTTCTAAATTACTCAGATTTCAACCATCATGTATTATCCTTATTTCCAATGAGAAAAGAAAGATTCCCAGAAAATGACAAGGCTGATTACCTGTACTAGCTGAGTGATTTTTTTTTATCAGCTTTGAATTAGGAAGATAGAATATAGTACTCTGGACATATAACTTTATTCCCATTTTTCAGATGAGATTGTTTGAGTTCAAGTATTTTTGTAATTTGAGGATTTAAGAATGTAATTTACCAGACATACACTATGGGCTCTGTAAATAATTATTGTTATGGCACTATAGAGTGATCGTAAGATTCCAAACATTTCTTCTTAAGCAGTTAAGTATGTAGTATCCCAGTAAGGAAAGGAAAAAGTTGCCGGTCTCTTGGGGGCCAGGACTTAAGAGGACGTGTGTTCTTTTTTCTCTCTCTTTAGTGACTGAAATAGAGAAATTATATAAACAAATGCTGGGGAATAACTCTGGTACCAGTGGCCATTTGCCACAAGCACTTCAAGTTAGACTTTCTCTGCCATAAAAGGCTTGGGACCACAATCGGGAATGGTCAGATATTTTTGAAGGGGCAAAGGTTATTTTTAACTTGTTTCTGCCTAGTGAACTTGTTTTCCCAGATTGCTCCTTTACCTATCTGAAAAAGAATCTCAAAGCAATGGTTTCATTGTACTTGTCATGGCCTACTAGAGACGTGTGCTAAGTCCAGTCTTGGAAATGATCCCACTACTTTAGCAATAGGCAGAACATGCAGAATTCAAAAGAAGGTCATAAAAATATTGGTGATATACACTGATTTTACAGAAAAAGGTATGTTAATTACATATTTCAGAGTCAATGTAGAAGGTGATAAAAATTATGACTTGTTCAGTTTCTTGATAGGACAAAATGAGCCTGCTATAGAACTTTGGGTTAGGTCACAAATTAATGGTGTCAAAGGTTGTTATCAGTAAATGTATGGAGAGGAAACTAAAGTTAATGTCTTTGAAAATTTGAAATGATCCTTGAAAGCAAGGGATGGAAGTGTATGATCTTCCAAAATATCATTTTCTGTCTCTTATTATGGCAGACAAAATAATTTTCCAGTCATGAGCCCTTGGGGTACATCTGTTTTTCTTTGTTGTAAATCTTTGAAACTTTATTGCTGCTTTCCTGGTTCTTCTTAGATTGCTACCTGCTCTGATGACAACACATTAAAAATCTGGCGCTTGAATAGAGGCTTAGAGGAGAAACCAGGAACAGATAAGCATACCATAGTGGGTTGGGCCTCTCAGAAGAAAAAAGAACCAAGATCCGGCCTGGGTAAGGATATGCATTTTGTTGTTTAGTTTTATTTTTTGTTTTTATGGTTTCATTTGTTTAGTCCTACTAGAAACAGTAGTAAGCTTATTGATCTTATTCTGGTATTTAAAGCACAATCTTCTTGACATTTATTCTTTTCAAAAATATTTTTTTAGCACAACTATATGTATCATCTCTACAGTATCAACTATATGAAATACAGTGGTGGATTTAGGCAAAAAAGAGCTTCCAGAACACCTGCTCTGTGTGGACACTGCTCTTAGTCAACAGTGAACAAGAAATTTTAAAATCCCAAACATATACACAACTTACATATTAGTATGAGAAGCAGTAAAGAAGTAAAATACATATTGTGTCAAATATTGCTTAGCAGTAGGTACTGAGGAATAAGGAAAACAGGCAGAATGGTAACATGCTATTAAATTTTTCTGTTGGGTGAGAGGGTGGCCTCATTAAAAGAATGACATTTGAGTAAGAAAGTGAAGTACAGTCTGACTTTTAATTTGATCATTTTGTTCCTATGTTGAGAGTGAGTTATAAGAAGATCAGTGCAGAAGCAGGAGGCTAATTTTAAAATATATTGGAATAATCCAGGAAGTGATGATGGTGATTTGAATGTGAGTAGCAACAGAGGATATGAGAAGAAGTCAGCAAATTCTGGATATATTTAAGAGGAAACCAGCAGAATATGCTGAGAGACAGAAAGGGGATGTAAGTGGGGCACTTACCAAAGATGAGTTTGAGAAGCTGAAAAAGTGTAGTAACCTATGTAGGAAGCCTATGGGAAGAGCAGTTCTGAGAGGGAGGCTGGAGTTCTGTTTAGATAGTTGTGCAACATAATTATTACACCTTCAAATGGAGATGTCAAGGACGGAGTCAGCTATTGAATTCTGCAGTTCAACCTGGGTTGGGAATTTGGCATTCATCGTGACATAGGTGAAGATAGGTATACCTGGGAAAGAGAGCGCCCTGCTGTTGAGAGGTCAGGGAAGTGACACTAGTAAAGGCTACCAAGCAGGCACAACCTGGGAAGAAAGAAAAAGCCAAGCGTGTTATGCCCTGGAAAACAAGTAGAGAAGGGGCAAAGGATAAATCTGATTACATGATTCTGGCATACCAAGTAAGATGAGGTTTGATAACTGACCCTACCCCAGGTGCCACCCTTGGGGAACCAGCCCACCTAGATGCTGCCTGTAGGGACCCAGTCCTGCTAGTTTGTACTTTGCCTCAGGGGTGAACAAGGGTAAAGACACACAGAGTTAGTTTAGCATGCAGCAGCCAGGAGGCCCTCGCCTCTAGTAGGCAGCAGAGCCCTGAGCATCTGGCACACCCTGCTTTTATTCACTCACACGCGGCTACAAGCAGTTAAAGTAACACTAGGTTCACCTGCCTTCCACTCTCCATTAATGCACGCTCAGGTAAACGATCTCAGCAGTATGGACTTTTCCCTAGAGCCTGCAACATACCATCACCCCCTCCGCTGCCCTCTCCTCTGTGCTCACAGAGGAGGCCAGGTGGGCCTCAGTTCTTCTCTGGTTGCATTTGGCAATGCAGAGGTTATTTGGTAACATTAATGAGAGAGGCTTTTGGTTGAGCTGTAGTGGCCTGACTGGTGTCATTCAGATTGATGACAGAAAAAGAACTTGGACATTTATGCAAGGAGAAAATTATACCTTTGGTAGGTGAACAAAGAGTAGTGATGGGAAAGAAGGCAATCTGTGTAAGTGTAGTACAGGTACCAGGAGAGATGGGACGGTTAGAACTTAGGAAAGTTTTCTTTTGTTCTGATGACTTTATTTTCATAATGAAACAGGAGTTGTGATGGTCAACTAAAAATAAGTACGAGGGCAGAGATGGCAGGGATTTGAGGTTGTAAAAAATAGTTGTTTAGGCAGTAGAAGAATATGGGACCAGGAAAACCAGTTGTTGAGAAGAGTTGCCTTAGGGGTAGCAGTCACAAATTGAGAAAAAGCTTTCAACACATTTGTATGTTTGCAATGCAGGCATAATTGTTCCTGTATTGCCCCCAAAATAAGACCTAACCAGAAAATAATCTCTAGCATAATTTTTCAGGGTGCTCATAATATAAGTCCCACCTTAAAAATAAGCCCCAGTTAAGATCATCGGCCAGACAAGACACATTTAGTATGACCATTGCAATGTGTGACAGACATTGAATTATTAGATAATATTAATAAATATTACAGTGGTGTTAATATAATAATAATTATAAAATGGTATGATTTAGTATAAATAAGTAATGTTGACACTCTTACATGGTAACATAAATTATAATTAAATATTTGTAAATATCCAAGCAGGTGCCTTTGGAAGAGAGATAAATGCCTATGTAAAGCGATAAACTTGAGACTTACTTCCAAATGACCTGTGGCAATATAGGAAAAATGCACAAATGTCACACATGCTTGAAAACAAATGGATGTGGTTGTATCCAATGTGAATCTTAGTGCTGTAACAGACATACTTAATGCTTTCACGTGGAGCAAAGAAACGTTCTCTGAATTTTTGTGCCTGCAGCTTTTTTTGTGTGGACCATCATTCTTAACTGTCAGTATTATATTTATTGCCACTCCTATAAGTCTTCAGTTAGCACTTGATTTAATGGTAGATTTAAAGGGAATAGTATTCCGACCTCTAAACCAGATGAGCACAAAAACAAAGAGCTATTGCATCAAGTACAAGAAAGGATTTGTGGAGGACTCCTATGGAAGAATCTTATGGCTTTCTGCAAAAAGAAGTTGAATCTCTGACAGGTCCAGAAATTGTGCAATAACCTGAGTCGGGCAGGTGGAGGGAAATGCTAAGAAGTGCCAGTGTGGGTCAGGCGGGCAGACCTCATTTCCTGAGCGGAAGACACCTGTGAGCAGACCGCTGCCCGGAGAGCATAAGCTCTGGCTGTGTGCAGGGCACAGTGCAAGCAGCGGCGCCACGGGTGGAAATTGCCCCAGCAGAAGTTGGAGCATCGCAGCACTGGCTGCGCGGGCTCCTTCAGTGATGCGCTCTGTCTTTATAAGGCAATTGACAGCACCGTTCAAGCTGGAAGATACTGAGTTTATTAAATGTGGACCTGTGTTCCTGTCCTTTGTGGATGGAACTGACTTTTCCTGATCACAGCTCTCCAGCATGATTGCTCTATGTGAAGCTGCTGTTTTTATGAGCCAACAATCTTAAACAGTTGATCAGTGGGATGGCTTGTCATGCTGCATTCCCTCCACTTACAGAAGTGATGTGTTACCTGTATTTTGGCAGTTCGTCTGGATGGAAAGAAGCCCCACCTCTAATTATCCCTAAGGACAAGAAAGACAAGATTGAGCTGGTGCTAGTGGTGCACACCTGTAATCTTAGCACTCAGGAGGCCGAGGCAGGAAGATTGCTGTTGAGTGCCAGACCAGTCTGGACTATACAGTTCAAGGCTAGCTTGAACTGTATAGCAAGACCCTGTCTTTAAATAAATAAATAAACAAGATTGAACATGTTTTAGGCATTTATTTTCTTAAACCTGAAAAGACCTGGCACACACAAGCAGTTATAAGGAAGAGAGTGGATTTAATGCTGTCACTTGTTTTGCAAGGTGACCAAAGAGGTCTGCTAGTCTGGGATTAGCTAGTCAGTCAGCCAGCACTCACCACGCTAAAGACATGAAGGACTGCCTCACTTCACACTCTAAGTAATAAGCCATTCAAGGACCATTTGCTCATGGAAATCAAAAAAGACTACATTAAAACTGGAATGGACAGAAGTCAGCATGGCAACTTTGTGAAGCCCAACCTGCAACAGGTCATGATTTGGGTAAAGAATTCATGGGATAAAGTCACTGACAGCTGTGTTGCCAGAACACTACGAGCAGGCTGCATGGACAAGAAGTGCTCGTAAGGAGAGCTCTGTTACTAGACATGGGAAATTGGAGCCAGTGGTTCTACAGGAAATGGAGCCATAAGAAATTCAGACTGGAATTTGGGGTTTGGAGAATTTTAAAGATGTTTCAGAAGATGATGTGACTGTATTTGAATAAATGTAGATTTTGTACATAGAGTGTTGTACATAAAAAATAAGACACCCCCTGAAAGTAAGCCCTGTTGTGCCTCTTGGGACAAAAATTAATATAAGGCCTGGTCTTATTTTTGGAGCAATAATGTGTAGGCAGAGTCGGATTTAACTGGGGGGTTGATTTGGCTCAGCAAGTATAACAAAGTGAGGAAGTGGAAGGTGGACGTGAGCGGGTGACTAGTGACTGACCCTGGGTTTTAACCTGGCTGGGGGCACAGTGGGGCAGAGGAGAGCTGAGCGGCCATGTAAAAGGGGTTCTACAGATGCACTGAGGGACTCCAGGAGTGAAAGATGATAGCAGTTGGAGGACTAAAGGAAGCTGGGAGAATGGGTGGTGAGCAGAGCAGAAAAATGGGAATTAAGATAATAGGGAATTGACGGTCCAGAAATAAGAGGCTGGTTTAGGTGAGTGGAGGAAGAGTTTTATAGAAAGAGATCAAGAAACCGAGAAACCAACATTTCGGAAAGATTACGTTTGTGAATTTTGTCATTACTGAACTGAGCGGATAATATTAAAGATAGGAATGGTGAGCCAAGGGCAAAACCCTGTAAGTACTGAGCTAGTGAAGGGGACCCTCATGTTGCCAGTAGATACATAGCAATGAACTTGAAATTCAAGCGCAAAGACCCACTGTCCCATTAAGGCCTAAAATTGCTGGGATGTCATAGATGAGACAGGGTACTGGCTGAGGGTTCCTTGCTCGCAGTCTTTCTGTACAGTCTTCGATTACACGGCCATATTTGGTGGTGGTTTTGTTTTTTGCTTTGTTTAAAACTTTAATTTTAATTGTATTAGTATCAGCAGTTTTAAGTTCTACAGAGGTGAATAAGGCAAACAGCAGTCCCAGAACTTCTGCCCCAGTTTGCCTTTCTGCGGCCGCTGCTCTAATCCTTTAGCTGGTTCTTTATTAGTTGTGTGTGGGTGAGCGGGTCTGTACATGTGTAAGTCTGCATCTCTAAATGTTACACAATTTTTTTTTTTTTTTGCAGTTTTCAGCTTTATCTGTTGAGTTCTTTTCTCTGTGAGATGAGAATTTAACTTTCTTGTGTCCCACCACTTCCAAACCTGCACCCCTGTCCTAATAGAGAATCATACCTGTGATTAGCTCAAGATAACAAATATTTTTCTTTTTATATATTCAGAATTGTGTAGTCATCAGTAGAATGTAATTCTAGAATGTTTTCAGCACCCAAAACGTGGTTTCCAGTTCCTGCATAATTTTACTAACACTTGTTATTGTTCATCATTTTTGTTAAACCCATGTGAATAAGGCTGTATGATTTGGTATCCCACTGTGGTTTTTATTTGTATTTTACTGATGACCAGTCATCTGAAACATTTCTTCATGTGTTTATTGGCCATCTATATATTTTCTTTGGTAAAATGCCTGTGCACATTTTTTGCCTATATTTTAATTGGGTTATTTGTCTTGTTATTGCTGAGTGTGTAAGCATTCTTAATCTATTGATTGTATTTTTACATTCCTAATGGTGTCCCTTGACATATAAAACTTTAATTTTGATGAAATTTAATTTATCTACTTTTTTCTTTGTCATCTGTGCTTCTAATGTTAATATCAAAGAAGCTATTGCCTATTTCAAGATACAAAGATTTGTTCTAACGTTCTCTTTCAGAATTTTATGTGTGTGTATTTTAGTTTTGGGTCTGTGATCCATTTGGAATTTATTTTTGTGTATAGTGTGAATTAGGAATCCAAATTCATTCTTTTGTATCCAGCTTTTTCCACATTATTTGTTTGAGCTTTGGTGTATTCCCCGGGCCAGCCTCAATCAGCCTCCTGCCTTAGCCTCCCAAGCAGCTGGAATTACAGAATTTGCCATCATGCCCAGCGCAAAACATTATTCTTTACCCTACTAAATTACCTTGGAACTCTTGCCAAAATTTAGTTAACCATAAATATGAGGGTTTATTTCTGAACTGTCAGTTTTATTCCATAAATCCGTATGTCTGTCCTTAAAGCTGGTACAGCATTGTCTTGGCGACTGTTTATAACTTGGTGATTAGTTTTAGTCCTTCACTTTTCTTGTTTTTCAAGGTTGGTTTGAGTATTGTGAGTCTTAACAAATTTTAGAATCAGCTTGTTAATTTCTGTAAAATAGCCAGTTGGGGGTTTTGATAAGTGCATTGATTTTGAGTTTTTTTTTTTTTTTTAATCGGTACCAGAGATCGAACTCACGACTGCCTGCTTGCAAGGCAGGCGCTTATGCCGCTGAGCTAAATCCCCAGCCCGATTTTGAGAATTCTGATTTAACATTACATCTTCTGATCCATGAATTAGAGATGTCTTTCTGTATACTTCTTTTTCTAAATTTGGACAATCTAAAAAAGAAAATCATGAGGAAAGTGCCATTAGTATTCCCTCTACTTACTCATAATTTTAAGTAGCATTTTCATATGCTTTTTGCCCCATTGTACATAGAGATTCTTTTTAACTGAACCGTAGTTTTATTGTACATACATTTTGATTTTTTGAGGCTTTTCTTTCTGAACATGAAGTTTTTGGCATTTTATATGCTTTTTTTTTTTTGCTACACTATTTAAAATACTCCATTGAATGAATAGTCTGTAGTTTAAATAGCTGTTCTGTTGTAGTTAGAAATTTCATTTCCAGTATTTTGTAAAAATTGGGCTGGGCTTACACTAGCACTCTGGGAGGCTGACACAGGAGGGCTGCAGGTTGGAGCCCACCCTGGGCAACTGAGTGATGTAGCAAGACCCTGCCTCAAAATTGTAACACCAATAAAAGGTTAAGGATGTAGCTCAGTTACTAAGTTCAATCTCAGGACTGCAAGAGAGGCAGAGTGGGCTTGTTCCTCTAATTTAGGGTTCCAGTTCTCATTAAGATAGTTACTCATAGGTGAGATTCCTGTGTTAGTGGTTATATGTCAACATTTTAAAAATTTGTTATGAAAAACATCTTGCTTTAGCTATTTTGAGTTTGTTAATTATTCTTCATTTTAGAAACCAAGTCACTAAAAAGATTGTACAGCTTGATCAGTCTGTACTATGATAATAATGTGAGTCTTAGTATAACTGTTCTCAAGGCCTGCTTTGATTATTTCGCTTGACCTAAGACATAGAAACCCAAAAGCCAGGAAATAGGTTTGCCCCGGGTTGTACAGCTAGGAAGTTGCAGTTGAGCCAGAGTTCAGACCCTTGTGATTTATCCACCACAGGTGCTTGAAACCACTCTACCATGGCCACACAGCCTCCTTTAGGCCCCAGCATGAACCACGCTAGGAGTTAGGTTAATTTCTGCATGTTTGAGTGATGTGAAGGTTACTCTGAAGAGCATTACAGAGCCCCGACGTGGGTGCTGACTGGCACACTGGCCATTTGACCCTCTAAGCCAACTTCCAGCAAAAGTTCAGCTGCGGTTAACCACGTTGCCATTTTAAAATTATGTTCCTCTGATTTTTCCAGTCTTCTGAATGACACTCTAACCCTCCACTGCTGTCCTGGGGTGCATGTCTTCCCTCCTGAACCTCTTATCATGAAATGAATGCCAAGGCACATTTCTCTACCTCCTGCTCTACTTTTCCCAGCCAGCACCTGCTCTACTGCTCACTACTCTTCCATTGGTTCTGCTATAGAGCTCCTATCTCTGTGGAGGCCAGTGGTTCCCAGCCTTGACAGAGCATCAGAATCACTTGTGGAGTTCCTTAAAAGTTTGTATGGCCCTGGTGATTTGGTAGACTAGAGGCCAAGTACTTGCATCTAAGTCAACCTGTTGTACAGCCAGGATTGAGGACCTGTGATCTTGGCATTAGTGAGTGGTGAGGATGACTATCTTAATCTTAAAGAAGAAATGTTAGCTCTTCTATCACAGGTGCTTGCCACAGTCTCACAAGTCAGCGGGATACAGTCAGCTTTCTAACCCTTATCCTTCGCAGCAGTGGTGAAATTTAACACGCTTAATAATTCCTCGCCAGGCACAGGGCCTAAAGGTGAGCACCACTGTCTAAGCTCACAATATAGTCTAGGAGGCAAATGTGAGTTCTGGTACACTGTAACATTTCTCCTAACTGTAATAACCAGGGGCTCTGAGACCCCATTTCCTCTGGGAGAGAAGAGCTTTACTGATGAGGAAGGAAGTTTGCGAATGCTTCTGAGCAGGGGTCACATGATAATCAGAGCCTTGAAACATCAGGAGAAAGCCACATGTAGAAAGATAAGAGTTGTGGTAGTGCACACAGCATTCAGGAAGCAGCACGGAACCTGCTGGAACAGGATCCCAAGGTAGCCTTACGTGATAAGGCTGAAAAGGCGGGGTGAGGCGGGTGGTTAACCATCTAGAAATAAGCTGCAAATTAATTATCAGTAAGCTCGCTAGTTCCTCAAAGGAACTGACTTCCAAGAAGCCCACGGGGCAGTCATCCAGTCTTTACTGCATGTCACTGTCAGATCTCTTTTGTGGTTTATAGGAGACTGGCCCGTTTAAGTTGCTTAGGCACTGAGTGGAGTGTCATGTTTGAATGTGAAGGCCACTGGTGACTGCTGCTCAACTGTCAGAAACAGTGCGGTGCATCTCTGGGAGAGGAGTGGAGAGAAGGACAAATGAGTTGTAGAGCATGTATGTTTGTGTGTGTAAAACCCAGCAGGGTCTGATTTTTTTTAAAAGGTACTATATACAGATAACTTTGTATACACTAATAAGCACATAGAAAATAGTGGCATGCCCAGGAATATCAGTGAAGTTACGTAAAAAGAGGACTTTTTACTTTTTACCTCTCTCCCTTTATTAAAATTTTTTAACCATGAAATTTCATATTTTATAATCTGTTTAAAAAATAAAAGATTTAAATTTGACACAAAGTTTCGCTAACCTTCAGTGTCAATAAAATCTCTGACTCTCCACACTCACCCCCATCTCCAGGCCATCACATCCAAAAGAAACAGGAAATTTCCCAATTTTCTAACATCAGATTTCTGCTAGCCTTTGGTAAACACTCCCAGTAGTGCCATGAAAATATCAAAAACTTAGATAACCTCTTTGTCCCTGTTTCTTCTCCAGTCCCACCTCAAAGTTGCTGCATTGTACAACTCACTCTATTTTAGGACTTTTGTCCTAAATGTCTGCTTCGACCCATTTAAATGGAGCAGATGGTTGTGGCAGCAGTGCAGTGAATGTGGGCCTGCAATGAAGAGTGTAGAGGGGAGAACTTCCTTTCTGCCTGAAATAGTAACTGTAATCCAGCTCTAAAGCAGGAGGGCAAGGCCCACACAGGGCTCCATGGACAGGTCATTTTTATGAAGTCTTTTCCAAAGGAGAATTACGTTGGTTGTCTCCAAATGTGTGGTTGGTGAGAAGCATTTAGATAAAAGTCAATTTGTAGACTTTCTCTGTTTTAAGCCCAGACTGCTTACGTAGTGAAAAGCATAGGAGGATAGGGTGGGATAACCAACAGGCTAAGTTATTACTTGCAAGTCTTCATTCCTGCTAAAAGAGAGATGGCAGTGTCCTATGAATGCATCCTAAATTCAGTTGCATATAAATGCAGTTCAGTAACTAAACAATTAAATATCGGGTTTACAATTCAAAGACTGAGAAATAGAAACCCTTTTTTGTTGTTTAAAAACAAGAACACTGTTTTAGAAAGCTCAGAAGGAAAATAAGAAAATAACATGTCTATAGGGAAGCCTGGGAGTGAAGAAGCACATTTATAAGAGTTTGCCTGGCCATGCATGGTGGTCCTGATTATATAATCCCAGCAGTCTGGGAGGCTGAGTCGGGAAGATCACAAGTTCCAGCCTGGGCAATTTAGTGAGCCCCTGTATCAAAATGAAAAAGGACTGGGAATGCAGCTCAGTGTAAAGGGCCAGGGTTCAGCCCCCAGTGCTGTACCACCACCTGTATTTGCTGTTGTATGTAAACAAAGAGATAAGAGAACCTAGAGACCTGTTAAGGAACTGTGTTTAAAACAAGTGGAAAGATGAATCAGAGATGAGCAGCTGTGCCCAAGTCACACAGGAAGGGGCTCTGCCATGTTTTAGACCTGTGTGCTTCCATTTACAGGGCCTCTTTTTCCCTAGCATCCATCGAGATTATACACAGTTCACGTAACAGCTCTGCTTAACAGGCTGGCTTCCTGTTATCCTCTCTGAAGTGCTTGTTAAATATGCTGTAAAGTACCAGTACCTTAGAATGCTTGTCACTGTTAAAATGGTAGAAATGTGAATCTGTCTTAATGTAGGAAATGTTCATGATAGATTAAGCAGGCTGTGGATGACCATCAATCTAGCTATGTGAAAAATGCTCATCACTAATAATGGGGGGGAGGATTAAAACCACAGTGAGGTATCATTTTACCTGTTGGTTTTTATCAAAAAGATGAATGAGCCCAGCCGTCACTGCTGGGGCCATAGCCCAGGGAGATGAAGTCAGCTGCAGTGAACCAGTGTTCACTGCTGCCCGGCACAGAAGTCAAGATCCAGGATCAGCCTTCCCGTCCATCAACCAAGGAAGGGATTAAAATGTGGCTTATATTCACAGTGGAATACCGTTCAGACTTCACAAAGGATGAAATTACGTCATTTGCATTAACATGGGTGAATCTGGAAGACATTCAGAGAAACAAGCCAGGCACAGAAATAAAAATATTTCATGATCTCACTTATATAGGATCTAAAAGAGTTGAACTCAGATGCAGAGTAGATTCGTGGTTACAAGGTGGGAGGTGGAGGGAAGAAGGCGGCAAATAGGAAGATGTTGGTCAAAGTATTTTAACTCAAGTTCAGGGTCTGTTGTGCAGCACAGTGACCAGAGTTGATAATGTCTGATAAACACTGCTTGGGAATTTCTAAGAGAATAGATTTCAGACATTCTCAGTATAAAAAAGGGAAGGCGGTTAATATGTTCGTTACCTTGGTTCATTCTTTCTGTAATGTATCCATATGTCAAAACATCACATTGTCCCCATTGAATATACACACTAGAACATTTTCAAAAGTGATTTAGTGGTTAAAGGTTATGTGACAGTATACACGTTATGGTCTCGTGTGAAAACTTGAGGTGTGCAGTGTGTAACGCAGCCACGAATGCAGAAACAGTGCTCACAGTGATTGACCTGGGTGCTCCGAGCCCTTTCTTTGTATTATCTATACTTTTACAAGTTACATTGTACTGCAGAGTCATTGGGAAGCTGGCCAGGAAGGGACAGGAAAATGCTGAAAGTATGATAAAGGTCCAGTGCTTTATATAACCTCACTGGCAAACAGGCCTTTAGGTGATTAAGTTAGCTATTGTTTTCCTTGATGAGAACTCAGGGACTTTTCCATGGCCTTGGCTTCTGATTCGTGTGCCGCCCTCTTGCTTTTTCAGTAGCAGTGCCGAGCACCCAGGGCACGCCCGCCAAGGCGCCCAGGGCGAAGAGCAGCCCGGCGCTGTCCTCCCCGTCGTCCGCAGCGTGCGCGCCCAGCTGTGCTGGGGACCTCCCGCTGCCCTCCAACACCCCCACGGCCCCCATCAAAACCCCCGCCAAGGCACGCTCCCCCGGCAGCAGGAGGGGCGCAGTGTCCTCCGCCTCCCCCAAGCCGCTCTCATCTTTCAAGATGTCACTTAGAAACTGGGTGACCCGAACACCTTCCTCGTCACCGCCCATCACTCCACCTGCGTCTGAGACCAAGGCCACATCGTCTCCAAGAAAAGCCCTCATCCCGGTGAGCCAGAAGTCGTCAGTGGCCGACTCCTGCTCCGAGTCCAGGAGCAGGGTGAAGCGGCGGCTGGACTCGAGCTGTTTGGAGAGCGTGAAGCAGAAGTGTGTGAAGAGCTGCAACTGCGTGACCGAGCTCGACGGCCAAGTGGAAAACCTCCACCTGGATCTGTGCTGCCTGGCCGGGAACCAGGAGGACCTCGGGAAAGACGCGCTGGGGCCCGCCAAGGCCGACGGCGCCGCCCCGAGCACCTCGGAGCCCCCCTCCCCCGGCAGCCCCTACGCCTCTGAAGGCTGCGCCGCGCTGCCGCTGCCGCTGCGGCCCTGCGGGGAGGGCTCGGAAGTGGGGGGGAAGGAGAACAGCTCCCCGGAGAACAAGAACTGGTTGTTGGCCATGGCAGCCAAACGGAAGGCCGAGAACTCCTCCCCGCGCAGCCCGTCCCAGACGGCCGCCTCCAGGAGGCAGAACGGAAAGACCTCACCGGGCCTGGTAAGTCGCAGGGTCGGTCGGGGACAGAGTTTGTAAGTTGAAAAGGGCCAGACACATGCAGATCTCTTTTCAAGTCAGAATCCTGAAAGAAAACAAGTAAATCTATTTATTCTTGAGGTCACCAAATTTAGCACAGAAAAATACAGGACAAATTTGTGTGGCGCTTTTAAAAACTTACTAGTTGAATTTGTCTGAAACTCCAGTGTGCCTGGGTGTCCTGTATTTTACCTGGCAACCCTATTTACACCCATTAAAATCCACTCGGCAGGGCTGCTCCTCCTCAGTTTTGTTGCCTGATTCACTAAAGCTTTCCTCATAAAACAAAAATAAGTAAAATATTCCTCATGCTCCGCAACATCAATTCAGAAATCTCTCTCCTCCCTGTGAGACAGTGTGCTCTCTTTTTTTGGTAGATAAAGCTGTCATTCTTGGGAAGGGTGCCAGCATCCTTAAGTAGATTTTTAGTTTGCATTACATTTTATTCTTTAAAATAAAATGAAGCTTAGATACTGACAAAGCAATTAAAGCATAGAATCCTTCTGGATTTTTATGGCCTCGCCCCAATCCTTTACAGTTGTGTGGCCCACACCAGTGTTCTTAACACCCGGATCCTTCTAGGGAGCTGGGGGAGGCTGTGGGGAATTGAACCCAAGTTCTCAGTTGCCCAGGCTCACTCAAACTTGTGATTCTCCCACCTCAGCCTCCCAAGTCGCTATATATCCAGCCTTTTAAACATTCTGCATTTGAGCATAGTGTGTCTTTTTAGACCTTATATTTCATTGGTTGACATAATATTTAATTAGATAATGTCAATAGCAGATGTAGCTGGCAGAAATCCTTTGCCATCCTTAACAAGCCTATGCTTTATTATCAGGTGGAGGCAGAAGGAGCCGTGAGCACTGGGTGAGCTACAGGCACCAGTCAGGGGGAGCAGAAAGCTTACCTTAGTCTGTGTACAGTTCAGGGAGATGGGTTAGGGAAGCTGCCGAGGTGGTTTGTGAAAGCTCTTGTTCTATGCTGGGGAAAGTGGCAGGGTGATAAAAGTCAGTCCAAGAATCAATTCATATCCTTCACCTGTTATGAAACCTGTCATGTAATTTTAGGAAAAACAAACTAGACGTACTTTAAAGCTATTCAGTGTACAGACTCTAACGGAGGCTGTGCTGTGTGATACGGGGAGGAAAACAAGTGCTCAGTGCTTCCCCCCCCCCCAAAGTCGTGACTATTCTTTGCCCCGTGCAAAAATTCTATTTTTTTTCAGAGACACTGGTCTCAGTTATGTGTTAGCAGAAAAGTAATGTCATGAAGAGTTATTTTCACTAATATGTAAATCTTTAAAGTTTTAAATTGATTGTGGTGGCAGATTCCTGTAATACCAGCACTCAGGACACTGAGTCAGGAGGCTCACCATGAGTTTATGGCCAGCCTGGCCTCAACAGCGAATTCAAGGCTAGCCTGGACTACATGGCAATACCCAATGTCAAAAACCTGGAAAAAGAAAAACTTTAAGAATAGTGTACTGGTCGGTGTTTATGTATGTATTCATTTAGTTTTTTTGAGGCCGGCTCTCACAATGCAGTGTAGGCTGGCCTTGAATTCACTTTGTATCCCAGACTGGCCTTGAACTGGCAGCACTCCTCCTGCCTCAGCCTCTCAGTCAAGTGCTGGAATTGTAGGTGTGCACCATCACACCTGGCTTGGTCTTTATTTTTTGAAGCAAAGGTTGTTTTGCTGTTTTGTTTGTTTTTTTGAAGCAGGGTCTCACTATGTAGTTCAACCAAACCTTGAACTCACTATGTAGCCCAGGCTGGCCTCAAACTCATGGCAGTCCCCCTGCCTCATCCTCCTGCAAGCTGAGATTACAGGCATGCACCATTGTGCCTGTCTGAAGCTAAAGGGTTTTTTTTGTTTTTTTTTTTTTAAGTAATTTTTATGTGGTGATAATGGAGAAATACTTACCTGGTTTATCAGTTGAGGAATTTGCTGATTTATTTCAAAGGATGGTGATTGTAATTGTGTTAGTTCCTATGAGGAGTCTTCACTGGTAAATACTTTTATAAACTATTTTATGATAAATCAACCAAAAGAGACATTGCTGTCAAAAGTATTTATGACTGAAAGCTGGCTGATTAATCAAATTTCTAGGTATCTAAATTAAGGCACTGTTAGTGTTAACTTGCTGGTGTAACTCTGAACTTTGTCTTGGGCAGTCTCTGAAAGGTAAATTTTCTTCTAGGTCACCATCACTCCCAGCTCCATGAGGAAAATCTGTACATACTTCCACAGAAAGTCCCAGGATGACTTCTGTAGTCCCGAACACTCGACAGAATTATAGCTTCTGACCCGAGTGGGTGAACTGAACTCTGGTCCACTCACCCCAAAGGAAAAGGAATGGCTCTTTCTGGTCTTCATGAAGTAAATTTGTTACTCAGTAGCATTTTGAAAGAAGAGTCTGCTTTTTAAATTACCTATCTTTTCTCCAATTAAGACATAACCAGTTCACGGAGCCAAAAGTACGGACCAAGCCCCGTCCCTGGTCCCGACGCCAGTGCGCACAGTGGAGTGCGCCCCAGAGAGCACGTCGGGGCAGTGGCCGCTGGAGAAGTCCCCTGTGGACACCCCTGTCTCTGCCCAGCCTCGCCAGCATCATCATATTTGAAATATATGATCTTTCTCTGTGCTTTTGTGTGTTTTTTCAATATGTATAAAAATGTGATATTCAGATACATTTATACTGGTTCAGTGTTAAAATATAATCTCTTGAGCTAACATCATCTTGCCTTTAAATGCAGACTCTGAGGAAGAGGACAACAGTAGAACTCTGGGTTTGTCTTTTTTGCCAAATATAACTCCCCTGTGAGACTGAAGGTTCCCGCATTTTTCCTAAGCAGTCCTCTGTTAGCAACCCAGCATTACGTCTGTAGGTTTTGATTTTGCTACTACTTAGAGGAAGATGTTTTATAAAATCAGTAATCACACACTACAGAGGGGTTGGGTTTGAATCTAAAAGTCCTCAATTCTCTGGAAGCTGCATCAGATCTTTTTTTTGTTTTTTTGGTACCGGGGATCAAACTCATGACCTTGTGCTGAGCAGGCAAGGGCTTGAGCCACTGAGCTAAATCCCCAGCCCTCAGATCTTAAGCTTAATAATTTTATAAAAGATTGATAGTCTTATAAAAGAAAATCCAGAACCTAAAATAATAAATGTTGGCTTTCTCTTTATGTTTATAAAAACAATAGCTTTCCGCTGTACCCCTGAGCAAAAAACACAAAACTTTCTCTAGATACTACTTAAAACAGAGAGTGTATCAACTGCAAAATATCTTAAATGTCTCTCCCTTAAGTAGCAACTACACATTGGTCATTTTGAAATAGGTTTATTATATAGTTTCACTTTGTGGCCTCATGGAAAGCTGGGAAGAGTTCCCTTCCAGTGATGAAACTTGATTCATTTTCTTCATATCCCAAAGCACTGATAGACTTTACTCCTATCGTAAAAGCTATTATTAATGAAAACTTTTCATTCATTTGCAGTCTTAAGTTTGTAACTACCACGACTGCATAGGTTAAACATAGGCTCTCCATGGCTTTATCCAAGGAGAAAGTTAAAAGGAAATCAGAATTGCAGTGATCAAAACCAAGCCCCCCATAGCCCTAACTGTTTAGGAAATGTACTGACATTTGGTGTTTGGTTTTTTAGTGTTAGCCATGTGTTATTTTATGACCAATTCCTGCCAATAATGCTATCTGTCGTTTTGCAAGCCACTGGGGGGAGGGGGGGTAAGGGGAGGGCCATGATATAGAAGGATCAGTTGAGTAGAGTTTCGAATTGTGTTTGTAACTCTGCACCTCTTCTGATAGTGCTTGGAGTCAAATTGGGGTAAATGTAGCTGGCCGAACCTGCCGAGCATCTCACTGGGTATAACACGTCCCACTTGGAAAGCTAATACTTCCACTGGGTACTAAAAGCCAAATGTAATGAGACAATAATTATTCCTGCCTGTGCTAGTGTCAGTCCTTGAGCTTATCTTGAATAATAAAGCCTTTACCTTATCTGATGTTCTTATCTGAGCTTGTGACATTAAGCAGTTCATACAAAAGAACTATAATGGTAATCAAGAATCCCTTCTACTTAGTCACTGAATAAAATTTGTTTATTCCAAAGGATATAATCTGGTTCAAACTGAAAGAGGTTTCAGTAAAGTACATCTTGGTTAGTCATACCTGGAACATTGGACACGGTTTGGATTACTTGAAGGAGGGCAGGGTGGTGTAGTTTTTTTCTAAACAAGTATTTCCAGCCCAAACTTTTCCATTTGAATACATTCCAGGCGCTAGCACTGAGACACTGTATTAGTTTCCTTTCAGCTGTTTCAGCACAGGCCCTTGGTTCACTAATTAGTCCCTGTACTGCCTTAATCTGGGCTGCACGTTTAGCTGATGATGCCTCCAGACCATTTGTATCATCCTGGTGTTGGGGTTTGGAAGTGGGGGTCAGCCATGCCTAGCCATAGCCCAAATAGCTAAAAACTGCTCTAAGACTTTGGACACCTCATGTAGGAAGCATTTTTTTTTTTAATGACTGCAATACAGATGACTAGGGGTCACTTAAGTGTGTGTGTGCATATGCATTGTTTTAATCCCCAGTTTAAGGCATGTTCTCATGCAGGTCATATGTCTGCTTTTTGAGAACCTATCAAGCAGACACCTAGCTACGCTTTGTTTTCCTTAATGTATTTTTATTTTAAAGAGAGTAAAACAAAATGAAATGAAGCAGTGATAAGATAGGAGGAAATCTACAATAGTTACTCTGTTGCATATTGTTGACCTCTAAATAGTTGCTCAGACCACTGGCATTAGGCTGGCCCAGGCCGGGGCTTAGCTTCCCTTCCTGGTTCTCCTCAGTCCACGGTCCAGCTGTACACTGCTACTCTTATGTCTGTTTTCGTGTTTTCTCAGTCCAAGAGTCTCAGGGTTCCTTCCCCACTGCTCCTAAAGCGAGGCCAACCAGTCTCCTAGCACCAGCACCACAACTAGGCAATAGAGGTAGCATTTTTCAAATGTGTCAGGAGAGAGATGGTGAGAATACGGCATTAGAAAGACTGTTAATGGCCTTCCTGTAGCAATTCACACATGGCACCTGCTTCATCTATAAAGGCCCAGTGGAGACAGCAGGCCTTGGTAATGCAGTTACGGTGTTACTTTTCCACAGACCTCACTGCTTCTTACACAAGTCTACATGGGAATTCCTTGTCCTAAATTTGGATCGTGCCACATCACAGATTAACCAGTTTACTCAAGAAATCCTTGGAGATCCTGCATGATGCCTCAGCTCTTTCAATGCTGGTTGGAAGTTACAGGCAGGCTTAGCAATATTTTGTTGAGCTTGAGATGAATTTAATGGTTTACTAGATCCCATGCCAGGAACACAAGCCTAACTTGTTAAACAGTAACCATTTTGTCCTCTAAAGTGATGGAAAAACCTGTTTGTGAGCCACATTTAAATGCATGCTTAAATGTTCAAGGGCTGTTAAGGAAGGATGAGAATTAAATTCAGCCATTAAAAAAAAAAAAATCACCTGAGCACGGCAAGCAGCTTGTTGGGGTCACTGTGCCTACAGTGAGCAGCCGCAACACAGATGAGAAGTATTATTCCATTAATTAGGCCGGTGTCGTTCCGTGTGCTCACCCCGCTCCTTTCTCCGCTAACCTGGGGAAGAAGACGGCACGGCTGTATAACTGAGTTCTTCATTTTTTAACTTTAAAGCTTTAGTATCCCACCTATATTCCATTTCTTTTTTAAGTTCCTTAACTTGCCACGTGGCAAGTTTTGACATTCTAAATAACTGGATTCAAGCCATTTTGTAGAGTATGAATAGCACAAGCATATTTCAAAAACGCCTTTTATTGGAAGGACCTCAGCTGAGCTAAAGTTTGTTTGTCACCCGGAGCCACACCCCACAGGAGGCACCAGGCTTGCAAATATTCTCCCCTTTTCAGTTAGAGGAGTTGCTTAATGTGTGCCGCTCGGATAGGCTAAGGTCAGCATCCGAGAGAAGCAAATCCGATTTCCAGGTACCTTGAGTAAAATTACTTACGAGTGGTTATTAAGCAGCAAATGCCTCTTAGATGTGGGCTCTTCCCTCTGGGAATGTAATTCACCTGCTGCTTAAAGCGCCTGTAATGTTTCAGAGTGTTATGGTTTGGGTCGTAAATGTCCCACAAAGGCCCCTATGTTAGCAGGTTAGCCTGGCCCACGGTTCTGGTGGGTGGTAGAACCTTTAAGAGCCAGGACCTAGTGGAAGGAGGTTAGGTCATTGGGAGGGACTCACAGGACCCAGCACACTCTATCTTTGCTGCTTGGCTACCCCGAGGTGAATAGGCTTCATCTGCCTTGATCTTCTATGCCACCGTAGCCCACAGTCAGTACAGCCAAGCAAACATGTTTGTCACTGTTAAAAAGCTTACTCTAACGCAAAGTGAAGTGCTTTTAATCCTCACATGTTACAAGTGATGATTGAAAACATGATAGATCCAGACTGCCTAGCTTCAAATCCAACTCCTAGCTCTGTGACCTTGGACAAGTTACTTCAACTCTCTGTAAATCAGTTCCCAGTCTGTAAAAGGACACGAGGTGGTTATTACACTCAAAGCTTTTAGGGCAGTGCCTGGCACATGATAGCTAACATTTATTGAACAGTTACTCCTAGCTATTATTCTCAGAAGATAAAGAGATCGGGAGTTATCTATATTTGGTAAGTGGAAATAAAGTTTTAAGCAGTTAACTCATTCCTATTCCCTTTCCACTAAAGCTATAGTTTGTGAAGATATGGAACTGAATCACCTGGGAAGCTTTTCCTTTTTAAACTATGTGGTGGCACACACTTGTAATCCCAGTACTTGGGAGGCTGAGTCAGGAGGATCATTGCAAGTTCGAGACCAGCCTGGGCTACAGAGTGAGCGCAAGGCCAGCCTGAACTGCATAGTGAGACTGTCTCAGAAAGACAAAAAAACAAAACAAAAAACACCATAATATGACCAACCTTCCCAGTCCAAGCACTTTTCTAAAAGAAGTAGGCCTGTAGGGGGAAAAAAAAAAACAAAACCCTCCAATACCTCCAGTCTTTGAGATTCATGACTATCCTACCAGACACATAAAAATTAGAAAGGTGACTTCATGGATGCCTACAGCCAGATATGAAAGAGGCTAAAAGCTGCAGATCTGTATCCCAGACTGGAAGCAAGACAAAGCCCACCTTTCTATCCCTAACAGCTCGACAGATCTGCTACGTGGTTCCCAAAGCGAACACCTTGAGAGAGGAAGCTGGGCCACTGACCACTGGTTAGGCTGTGGGGCTGTTTGGCCAGGGAGCAGATGGATGAGAGGTAAAGCTCAGAGTAGGCCACATTGCTCTGTTTGTATCTGATTTTCTTTTTAGGCTACAAAAGTAGGTGCAAACATCTGGTTGAGAAATACTGGGCAGACTCGATCCTTTGCTCTTACTAAATCAGCCTCTCCCCTAGACTCCTCCTTTTGGTGCCAATAATACTTGTTATTATCACATTGGTGCCGGTACCAGCCATGAGTTGCTTTCACATTTAGTGGGCAAAGCCAACACTGGGGTTTCAGTTGGTATCTAAGCATCAAATGGATGCTGCCACGGAGGCTATTCAGGCCCCTGGTTTCCAATTTATGGGCACTTATGGAATGTGACATCCTCTCGTTAGGAGTTGGCATCTGCTTCTCTAAAAATACTCTTGGCACCTGGATCTTCTTCATGGGTTTGTGCCAAAGTTACTGATTCAAATGAAACTGCAAAGGGCTTTTTTTTTTTTTTCTGTTAAAGATTTGCTTACTTTTAAAGTCAAGGTCTGAAAGTGATTATACAAATCAGCCCTTTCTGATAGCAGTATATTACCAGATGATGTATGTTACTGAAACAAAAAATTGTAAGTAAACCATCTGCCCTGCCACGCTGACATGGAGTGAGCAAATATTGTCATTCCACATCGCTCGATCCTTCAGCACCTCCCTGAACTTAACTTCCACTTTTTTTTCCATCTCTTCTAATATGCTCAGACCCAAGTTCTCAAGAATTACTTGAAAAGAAGCATAACAGAGGAATTTACTAAATGTGGCTGTGTAATAACAACATTTTAGGAACAACAACAAAAAAATCACCAGAAAACCTAGGGACCACTGGTACCCCCATAAAGGGTCCACATTCAGATCAGCTATCAATGTCCAGCTGGAAATGCTGCTTTCCACAACCGCCTTGGACTTTAGCTTTAAATGGGAGTCGGAGAATCAGAACCCCAAGCCCCATGACTTCACAAAGATACTGGCTAGAACGCAAGTTGAGATGAATGTTAATATCTTGAGGATGGTTTTGATAAACACCTCAGCTCCCTAATTAGGGCGTGAACTATCAGCTTTGAATTGCTGTGCCTGTAATTGCCTGAGTCTGGAAAACTCTGCTAAAACCAAGAATGTAAGTGACAAAGTCTGGCGTTATAAATGGAGAGCCAGTAGGGTAAGGAAAGCTTGGACGTGGTTCCTCTGGTGATGAGGAATGGTTTCCGTTCCAGCCGACTCTCCTGTATGGTAAATTCAGTAAGTTGCACAAAGACGAGAACAGCTTGGTAATTCGAGTTGTCCTGCCGTGTCCTCTTGACTTCCTGTTTTCTTCTGCAGCATTTCTAACCCATTCCCTTTCTCTTGTCATTTAGGCTGCTGAGCTCACTTGAGCAGGATGTGAAGGGCTATGGGTTTGATCCCCAATGGGCCAGTTCACTGCACTCTGTGTTTTGTGGCTGTGGGCGTCGTCTCCCGTGCCTGCCCTTGCTGGCCACCCTTCCAGGAAGGGTGGCTAAGGTGAGCCCAGCACAAATGCTGAGCTCAAGCCCGTGGTCAGCCTCACTACGTAACATGAAGGCTTTCTCAGTGCTGCCCTTTTTCCCTTTTCTGCCTTTCCAACCTCTTATAGTCAAATTTATAGCTATAAGCAATAGCTTTGTAAGTGGATGTAATTATTCCCATTCACAGATAAAGAAACTAAAGCACGGGTTAAATAACTTACCCAAGAGCACTTAGACCACAAGTGGCAGCTTAAAGATTGATCTGACTCAAAAGCCCATGATCCTAATTCTCAAACCTATATACCTCCCAGGAAGGGGTCTGCCGAGACCCCCCACCCCAAGTTGAATGTGTTGTCCATTCTGTGCACCTTCAATAGAGAAGGACTCTCAAAATGTTACAAACACTTTTCCTATTGGAGTATCACAAGAAAAAACATTCCTCCCTGGGAGAGCAAACCATGCCTAACTCTAGGAAGAGGGGCTGTGCAGGGCTGGAGGCTGGAATCACAACTGCGAACATGTTCTGGGACAAGAAATTGGCAGACAAGTGAAAGAACAAAGCTCAGAAGTGACAATCATTTAGGAAAGAAAAAGTGGCAAAAGGCTGATCCATAAATGTGAAGACAGGGAATGAAATAAGATACACATGCCCTGTGACCCCCACAGTTCCACTGCAGACCCTAAGAAAGCTCACACATGGAGGAAGATGTGTAAGTTTGTTGGGGCAGCAGTGTTTATAGTAGCCACAGGCTGGATATTATCCAAATGGCCACCTGTAGGAGAATGAATAAACTGAGACGGTCATACCACCACTGTAATGCAGTAAAATGAAGAACAGACTAGCTACAGGCAACATGTGAATGAACATTAGTGCTTCAAGCAGAAGAAGCAAGAAACAAAAGCATCTCGTAGTATAATTCCCGTCAGGTCCCATGTTAACAAAAGAAGCAATACTAAACTAGCATTGAGGCATGTGTACGTGGGTGGTGAAAAAACAAAGGCATAATTATTACAATAAATCTAAACAATGCTTCCCTCTGGAGCGGTGGGCTTGGGAGGTAACAGGAAGTGTTTTCCAGGTTACAGCCGGGTTTTGTCTCACCTTCTTTGGTGGTGTTTGCTCTGTAATTCTATCTTGCATTTGTATCTCATGACTTTCTCTGTATATATTTTATGTTTCACATTGTTTTTAAGGACTTTTTAAAAAAGGAATAAAGATCATATAATTCTCTAGACAGGCAAGTGGTAGGCGTGGGAGAATTCTAGATAGACGAGGTCATTACAAACCTTTAGAGGAAATAAATAAGCTACTGGAGGCCGCGTGGGACTTCCTTGATGCTTTCTAGGAGAAAATGAGAATTCCCTGCTCCCTCAAAGTGAAACAAACTTACTTTCCTCTGCTACGCCATCAAGGTTCAGGATGGCCATTCAGTTTAAATGAAAAGAGCCATGCTTTCCTCAAACCACACTGTGGCCCAGGCATAAGGATTGGGGTTTTTGTAACTCCGATTGAGCCAGCATTAGCAGGGTGACCCCAGAAGGGTCGTGCAGCATTACCAACACCACAGCATTTGGTGGCCTTTCAAAGCCCAATACCACGTGCATCTCTTTTCCCTTCCTCATTCTGGTATTTGTGTTCTGTTTCCAAGATCAGCTGCTAAATTGAGGTGGAAATGGACCATAGAAATCATATTCTTAGCCAGAAATCTGGTGCATGCCTGCAACCCCAGCACTCTGGGAGTCTGAGGCAGGGAGTCTGTGAGCTCAATTAACAGAATGAATGTATTTGTATATGTGCTTAATGCCAAGGCCCTGGGTTCAATCCCCAGGACAACCAAAACAAGCAAAAAAGCAAAATAAAAAGTGGGGGGGGGGGAGAAAAATCTTATTTTAAACATGCAGTAATCAACCTGTGTGAAATTAACCAATTTGAGCAGTCACAAAACCTCAGAGTGGCTGAATCCACTCAGCTGGCCCACATTCTTCACATCATCCAGTCTGTTACTCATTCTCGTAAAGATGATCCTGCTTTGTTCAGGTGTTTCCTCTGCCTGGAATAGTTTTCCCCCCTTATTCCTGCCTTTAAAGTTCTCATTTTTAATCTCCAGTTCAATGGCTCCCCTGCTTCCTATAGGAAGTACTCACAGATTTTCCTAATTAAGCTTTCCTTCCACTCAGCCCATCACGCCTGTTCAAACGCTGTCACAGTGCTTATCACATCTGTCTCAGCGTTATTTCTGTATTTCCTCCGCTAAATTGTACTTTCCTTGATGTCAACGGGTGTTGTTCACTTCAGCACACTCAGTGCTGTGCTAGTGCTGGTCACACTGTGATAGCTGATTTTCAAACATTCTGGAATGTTGTGAGCTGATTGTTATAATATTAGTTCCTGAAATCAGCCGTAGCCAGAGTATTTACACCCATGGAAATAGGCGAGAGCCGTGAATCAGATCCTTTCCTCCTAGAGTTGGCTTGGCGTTGGCTTGCCAGTATGCCATGCCACATAACCACGCCCGTGCCTGTCACAGCTCTTGCATGGCAGTTGCAAGATGCATTGCTAAGATTTGAATACCTCCCCACCTCGAATTCATGTATTATAATTGTACTCTCCAAACACCTATGCTAATAGTAATTAGGGTAGGAGACTCTGGAAGTTAGTTAACTTCCTTCCCTGAAAATAAGACTTAGTTGGAAAATAACCAGCCTTGAAAACTAGTGATCAAACATAGCAACCCTAACCTTGCCTTTCCTGCCTTCCAGATTAGCCGCTGTAAGACAAGGAGAGGCTGAATGGGGCTGGATGTTTGAGCTCTAGTTTTCAGGGCTGGTTATCTTCCAGCTAGGTCTTAGTTTTGGGAAAACACACAAGATTAAATGGGCTCTTAAGGATGAGACGCTGGGATGGTATCACAAGACCGGTATGTGTGGTCAGTACCAGGCTGATGTGGCACCGGCTCCGGGACTTCCCACCTCCAGAACCATGAGCTGAATAACCTTCTAGAAAAACTACCCAGAGCCAGGTATTTTAAATAGTAACAGAAAATGGACCGAGACACGTGTGAAGAAGAAAGGGACCTAGGGAAAGTGTGGACCAAAAATTAAGGGAATTCAGAGAGTTTCAACTCAGGAGCCCAAGAAAGCTGATCAAGATGAGAATTTAAAGGAAGCCAGGTTATGGGCAGTTAGCACTGCTGTGCCCTTCCCAAGTGCTGCTCAATAGGATGGGGAGGGATGGTGGCCAGAACGGGCAGTAGATGTTGCTTCCTTTCAAGAAGCACAAAGCTTTCCCCTTGTTAAAAGCTGTCTGCTGGACACACGCCATGTGTCAGGCCTTGCTCTGGACAAAGAGAGCATACAACCCTGTCCTTGAGTTGCTGCTGAGCCCAAGGGCAGATAAACAGGACAGAACACATAAATGGTCTGATGAGGACGTGATCCAGGGCCTGGGGAGCACACCAGAGTGGGCTGCGCATCCGGGGAAGTTTTGTCTCAAAGCCAATGCTGAGCTGAGGCAAGATGGCATGAACATGCGAAGACATGAAAGAGAGGGGTCTGTGCAGGGAACTGTAAGTCCAGTGCCCCTGACAGCAAGGACAGAGGGCACACACAGAGAACAGCAGGAAGCTGGGTGGGGTGGCACACACCTGTAATCCTGAGCACTTGAGAGGCTGAGGCAGGAGGATCACTGTGAGTTCAAGTCCAGCCTGAACTACACAGTGAGACCCTATCTCAAAAAACCAAAAGACAAAACAACAACAACAGAAAGAGAGAGAGAAGAGCAGGAGATGAGGTTGCAGAGGCAGCCGGGGTAGGATACAAGGCCCTGGGCTTTATTACATGATGCATTATAGAATATTACATGTATATGCACATTTACAATTACTTCTAAAGTATAATTACTGTGCCAGAAGGTCTGCAAAGGCTATTGCCTCAGATATGACAACTCATTTCAGAAAGTTGTACTGTACTTAAATGTGATAAAATTTTGGCAGAGATATAAGGGAAATTGAGAAAATTCACCCAGAAACAAGGCCTTCAAAATCATCTACAGAAAACAAAGAGACAAGGGTGGGTATTAGGGCTACAGAAAGAAAAGAGACTTCTATTTAGGGTACCTCGATATACCCCAATAGCAGTAGGCTGCTTACTAAGTACTGTGCCACCAGAGGGCACAGGAGCTGGGAGTGCAGCTCAGTGGGAGAGCACTTGGCCACCATGTTTGAGGCCTGAGTTCAGCCCTCAGCTCTGAAGAATCCACCACAGCCCTGTTAAGGATATCATTATTCTTCTCATTTTACAGATGAAGAAACTAAACTTCTTGGTATTTAATCTTTTGCCTGTAGAAGCCAGTGTGTGGTAGAGGAAATCTGGCAAGGATCACCAGCCTTCCAGCCAGTTCATGTAGAAATGGCTTGAAGTAACCCTCACGAGCACTGTAACATCTTTTCCCCTCCCCAGAGGAGAGACCAGGTCGCCGCAGCCGGACGGATCCAGACTTGAGGTTCACGGACTTGTGAGGGGAGTGCATCTGGGGGCCAATACAGTGAGCCCCAAGGAAGAGAGGAGAACAGGAGGATTCCCTGAGGATCCAGGTGCACTCAGAGTTCTAAACCATTGCTCTGTGGTCCAAAGCAGCCAGAAATAACAGAGTCAGGAGGCAAATACAATAAATACATGCAATTAGGAGTGAACAAGGGACAATGGAAAAGTTTGCTGAGCTGCGCAAGGGCTCTGCTAAGAGTCAGCAAACTTTCAAAGGAATTCGTCGGAGATGCAGTGTAATGTTACCCAGATCTGCTGACCTCAGCTCTGCCAGCTGCTGATTCTGAGACCTGATGCCAATCACTGAATCTCTCTGAGCCTCGGTGTCCTCGTGGAAAAATGGGAAAGGTAACACAGGATCCCCCTTATCACAGGGTGTACGTTCCAAACCCCCAGTGAAGCCCATGCTACTATTTCCACACATGGAGCAGGCGCGGGGAAGGACACACCTGGTCTTGGTAGAACCGTTCCTCTTGAGTTCGGACACCACAGAGAGCTCGTACATTTCCAGCGATCTGGGAACGGGGCCAAAGAAAGCCAAACGAGGTATCCAGGTGGAAAATTAGCAAAAATAACTGGGGAGAGGGAAAGTAATACAGGCACCTGAAAGCGGAAGCCCAGGGCGGCCAGCTGGAGATGGAGGGCGCAGAGGGTGCCGGGAGCATCCTGAGCAGCGAGGGAGGTGGGGAGAAGGAAGCTGCCTAGGTTGTGTCAAAGAGGGGTCATGGGCATTTGAGATGGTGAGAGCCAGTCGATGCCCGCATCCAAAGGATATCTGTCACTGTAAGTGACAACTTGAGCAGAATGGAGGGTCACTGGTAGTTTTTATAAAACAAGAATGAAGCCAGGATCTCAGGAGTGTCAAAAGCATGTGACAAGCATGAAGGGCCACCGAAGGGAGCTCAAGGTGGAAATCGGGGACTGCTGAGTGAATGGGGTGGGAAGGAAAATGGGGGAGATGTGCAGAAGAGCGGGAGGGGAGGCACAGGAGGGAGAGAACTCTGGCTCCCTCCCCTGGCTGCGGGGAGCAGGGGAGGCCAGGAGAACTTGGCGGCCAGGTGTTCCTGGGGGATGAGAAGGTGGGGAAATGAGGTAAGGAGCCGGGCTACCAGGCAGCAGGTGCTGTCCAGCCCAGGGGCAAGAGACAGCTGCAAAAGCCCAGGGAGTGACCTGGGACGCGCCGTTGCACTAATAGCTCACTGCCCTGCTGGGAGTGGGAGGCCACGTCACACCCTGTGCAGCCCAGCCTGCATCCCCATGCGTGCCCAGGGTGGGTTTGCAGGACCCTGCCCTGCAAGCAGCTGGGGCTCCTGGGTCAGTCAGTGTCCTGCCTGTCCTACTTCCGTATGCTTGGGCCACCGAGTGACGGCTCCAAGGCAGCGCCAGGGGCTCCCACAGCGCAGAGGGAAAGTAAGAAGCAGAGTTTGGCTCCTTTTTTGGGAGCTGTCGTTAAAGGCACAGCCTTCCAGCTCCGTGGGCCTGACCCTCAGCGACAGTTCTCCTTGCCAGCCTCGGTGAGCGGCCCTGTGGGCCCTGGCTGAGGTGCCCAGAGATGCAGGCCTTGCAGGACAGAATATGGGGGGTTCTGCATCCTCACTTCTTTAAGGAGACTCACCCAGTCAGTCCAGTTCCTCAGGCCAACTGGGCTGGAGCCTAACTGGAAGTTCCTTAGGCATGAGCCCAGCTTTCTCTCCCTGCTCCCATGGTCTCTCAAAATCACCATGAAACAATCGAGACCAAGAGCACAGATGCAGACGCTGTGCTCCAGAGCAGCTGTGAGGTATTCTGATTGAGCCAGAGAACACCATTTCCAAAGGCAGGGACTCCACGCCTTCTCCCACCAATCCCAGTGGTGCACACACATGACCCTGCTGGCCCTGGCTAGGACCCAACCGATTGTGGAAGCAGAGTGACACCAGTTGTCACTTGCACAAAGGCCTCCCCTGTGACCCATGAGCATGGTGCTCTGCAAATTTGAACTAACTGGCCCCAAGAGCCATTCAGACAGGGCTTTGGTTCATTACTTCTGCACAGAGAGATCTGAAGTCCCCGCCCTGGGGACACTTGTGGCTGTTGTAGATCTTGTCCTCTTACACCCTACTCTTTGTGGAAAAAGTAGATCCTATTAATTCTTTGGGATTTCTTCTCAGAAATTCAGTTTCTCTTGTATTAAGTGCCTTCATGAGATAGGAAATTGGGACCCAGTGGTATGAGTGGTTCACACGGAACCCTGCCAAGACCGCCACAGCACAGCAGTGATCACAGCCAGCAGAAGCTATGTTGCTGTGGCCACCTGTCACCTGCTTAGTGCCACTGAAGACCCCACCCTGGAGGACTGCAGGCCAGGACCCTTGCCTGTGACCACTGTCACACTAGGGGACCTCCCAACATGGACCTTCCTGTGGTAACCCCAACCATGTGGAACTCCGATCAGCTCAGAGGTTATTCTCTGTCGTCGTGGTTGGGGCTCCTGGGGACCTCTGTCGAGATCTGGTAAGGAGGTGTCAGACTCACCTGTAGGCGGAATGACTATTTAATTCAGATCTTTGTTCTGAATTTCATTCATTTTCCATTTCCACAACTGGGACTTATTTATCAGCTTAAATGCAATAGCGTTGAAGACCTGAGTTTCTTCATCTGTTCTCTGAGGAGCTCAGGGGTTTATTCATCATCATTCGGGGTTACTCACACGTATAAGAATCTTTGCAGGGCCGGGGATTTAGCTCAGTGACATAAGCACCTGCCTGGCAAGCGCGAGGTCATGAGTTCGATTCCCCAGTACCACAAAAAAAAAAAAAAAGAAAAGAAAAAAAAGAACTTCATATTGCTAAAAAAAAAAAAAAAAAAAAAAAAAGAATCTTTGCGATCTAGGGACACACAGAGAAATTTTCCCAAGCCACTTAGACACAAAATGTGTGGAGGGAGATGCAAGTTTGTAGGATCTTTGAAGCCCGTACACAGACGTGGGACTCCCTAGACTTGGGACTTTGGATGCTGTAGACTGGGCCAGCCCGAGCACAGGGCTGCTTGCACCGGGTTCAGGAGCTTGGTCTTGATGGGGCTGAGCTGACCATACACAGGCGCTCTTATCTTTGAACCGCAGAATAATCTCAACAGTCCAGACTTAGAAGGAGGTTTAGCATGTGTTCAGTTCAACCTCTTCCTTTTACAGATTATTTTTTTAAAAAAGGAATAGAACACAAATGAGTCACTTACTTGAGGCCGCAAGGGTCCAGGAGTAGCACCCAGGTCACACCACGTAATGCAAAGGTGTCTTTCAGTAGTGAATTGGGGACACCAGCTTTACAGGTGAGGGGGAGCCGATGATGATAATGTCCCAATTTTTAAAGCCATAAACCAAGACAGCCAGATAAATGTGTTTGCGCTAATCACACATTCGTTCATTCATTCATTTATCTAAAAAAAAAAAATTCAGTGAGCCAGGCACTGCGCTAGGTGCTGTTTATGAGAAGGCTTGCACTTCTCTCCATCTTTTATTAACAAGCAAAATTCAGTGCCAGCGTCGCCCTTTGTGGCACTGTCCATGTCTCTTGCCACACATAGATACCGATTCAGATGCTGTCCGCACTCAGGACCCATGGCTCACGGCTTCTCGGTCTCTCTATGTCTCAAACTGAATTAGAAGAAGCCAGTTCTAAGGTCCTGTTCCATCTACAGCCAGTTTAATTCCAGGCTTGTCTTAGGTGGGCACATGACTCTGGATTGGAGTAACTCTAAAGTTAAATACTGGGACTACACAATGGAATTCGGCAAGGGATCCAGGACTCTTTCAGGTACCTGCACAAGCTCATACCCTATGTACCCCACCATATTGCTCCTTCTCTTTATCCTTAATCTTTGACGTTTGTTGATTGACTTGTAAACCTGTGACATATAGATTGACCTGTAGATCTCACCTGAGCCTCAATCTTTGTCTGAGAAAGCAGGGTTCACTGTCGTGCCAAGAGGAAAATATTCTCCTCCTCCTCTCCTGTGCCTGTGGACCTACCCAGACACAGCCTTAGACTGCCAAGTGGGTGAGTTGCACTCAGCCAGGGTCAGATCAGCCCCAGTCAGCTGTCTTGAGTCCTCTCCTACCACTTCTCACAGCGGGCTTCCTCCGCAGTGGGAAGGGATGGTTACAGAGCACTGATGTGTACTAGGTGCTAAGCAAGCTGCTTCCAAGGACCATCTCATTTACTCTGCGAGGAAGCCCTTGTATTACACATCAGAAACTGGAGGTTGAGAGGCTGAGTCACTGCTCCCAAAGCTTGCAAATGGTGAAGCCAAAACCGAACACAGACAGGCCAGGTGTTACGCCGCATGCCTGTAATCCCAGCACTTGGGAGGCTGATGCACGAAGATCATGGTGAGTTTGAGGCCAGCCTGGGCTACATAGAAAGCCCATGTTTCAAAACAAAACAAACTGAACCCAGTGTGTCTGTTCCTACCACGTCCCTTCTGAGAGCTGAGAGAGCAGGAGAGCTTGTGGCCAGCAGTGGCCCCAGTGTGATTCCCCCAGGTGCAACATGCAGCACACCAGCGAGGGCCTCCCTGTGCGCTGGTGTCTGTTGTTCAGTTAGCCATGTGCAAGCTGCAGGCTGCTTTCTTTCCCTACACATGTGCTTGCTTTTTTTTTTTTTTTTTAATACATTGTGAACTCCTTGAAGAGCAGCCCCATGTTCCACAATAGTGCTCTGTATACACCAAACAAACAGCTCAGGGAGTGCTCATTCCCTGGAGTAAGCAGTGACCAAAGGGCAGTGCATTCCACAAAGAAAGCCAGAACCGATCTTAAAGACCCTCTAGGCCAGCGATGGTGAAAGCTTTAGAGAATGAATGCCAAAACTGCAAGCCCAAACCCACTTATTTATTGCCAAGTGCCAACACTGCAATTAAACCTGAATCCTGAGGTTTTTGTTTAGGAAAAAAAACACATACAACTCATGACATCATCACAGAGAGGGCTCAGCGTGGCCGCTGCAGCACACACACCACAGGTTCACCACGAAGGCCCTGGATTTCAGTCTCATTTCACAGTAGAGAAAGTGAAGCCTACAAAGTGGACTCAGAGCCTTCAGGGCTCAACCCTTTCTTCTGGTCAGAACCTTTCTGACCAGAAGAGTCTCTTCCTCCATGGCCCCAGGACCTGGATTTATGATCTAGGACATAAGGATAAAAATTAAAGTACAATGTCATTTCAGCACAACCAGGAACCAAATGAGTCACAGGAGCCTTAGAAAGCATCCTGTTCAACTCTTTTTCATCAGTAGATGTTTACAGTCCATGACTGTATTTCTCAGTAGCTGGCGCATGTGCATAAGGAACTTAATTCTTTTTATGCCCCCTTCCTTCCCTTCCCTCCCTGCCCCTTCCATCTCTCGGTCTCCTTCCCATTTGCAAAAGATCTTTAATTGCAGATGCAGTAAGAGGCCCAGAGACAGCAAGTGGCCTGCCAGTCCTTGTCAGCTGGCGGTGGCCTTTCATTTCAATGGTTCCCCTGGCCAGAGGGAGCAGAGCATTGGTTTTTTTCTGGTCAGGCTGTATTGTCAGGGTGAGAGCAGGGTGACTGGCTTGTACCCAAGGCCAGCTCATGTTGGAAACAAGCTACTGCTCTTCAGCAGAGCTGCTGGCAGCACAACTCTGTGTTTGTCCCCTGTCCTCCATGCAGGAAGTGGCAGAAGCCCTAGCCGAGGGCTGTGGCCGGGCTGGAAGTGGATGCTCTGGTTCCTTCCATCCTGCGCTGGCCCTGCCCTTCCCAGCGCCAGCACCCACCCAGTGACCAAGTTAGGAATGTGGCCTGTTTACAGGTCATAATATGGCTACCTGGTTTTTCCTCGTTGGGCGAAGGGCCTGGAGCAGAGGAACATGAGCATCTCATTCTACTCTGCTTCCCACAGGAGCAGGCAGCAGAGGAGGGAAGGCCTGCTGCTTCTCCAGGGTGGTGGTGCTCCAGCGTAGGGAGTGAGCCAGAAGTAGGAAAGAAAGCTATTCTGTCCTCCCTTGGTCTTCACCGTGATCTTCCCTGGATTTCAGGCCCTTCTGGGCACACCCATATGAAAAGACCTTTCAGAGAATGGGAAGGATTGTGCCCATGAACCTGCAGAAGCAGTGGGCGGTGCGAGGGGCTGAGCTCTGCACAAGGTATCTGCCAGGCTGCCCAGGACTGGCTCTCCCAGGGGTGCAGCTAAGGGAGCATCCTCTCCCCGGTGCACCCTTCTTTTTCAGCCACTCAGCTGCTTACCATTCATCTCTCCTGCCATGTTAAATCCCACCTGGACAGAAACCAGGCCACCTACTTCCTCTCGTCTGCACTCAGGGTAGGTGGCACAATGTGGCACAATGTGGTAGGGTTGGCAGGTAGCTGAAAATTGGCTTGAAAGTTTTACTGCATTGCTCTGGTCTGTCTTTACTGCTCCTCTTAATAACTCCCAACTCATCTCCATCCTCCTGAGGCCTCTGGTCCTCCTGCCTGCTCCATCCTCCTCCACAAAGGTCATCTCCAAGTTCCTTCTTGGTGTCACCCAACCCGTCACCCTGCCTACAGCTGCACCCTCCCTTCTTGCTTCCTGTTACAATGGAAGCCTTTCCCCTCCGACCATCTGGTGGAGCCCAGTTCCCATGCAAGTGTTTCAGATCTTCCCTGTGTTATGGCTTATAGCTGAATGTCCCCCAAAGCCTCATGTGCTCACAGGTGTGGGTTTGGGGTGATTGGATCACAGGGGCAGAAACTCTGTGGATGAGTTTATAGCTGACTTGCTGTTAGGGTGTGAGATCTGGTTGGAAGAGATGGGTCACCAGGATGTGGCCTGGATGGGTTTATCTCTTCCCTGTGCTCTCTCTCTCTGCTCTCTGTCTCTGTCTCTCTCTCTGTCTCTGTCTTTCTCTGTCTCCTTCTTCTCTCTTCTCTCTCCCTCTCTCTCTGCTTCCTGCTGCCACACCATGAGCTGCTTCTTCTTTGCCAGGCTGCCCTGCCATGAGCCACCCAACTATGGACTGAAACCTCTACAAACTATGGGCCAAAATGAACCTTTTCCCCTTCCAGTGATGGGTGTCAGGTGTTGGGTCTCAACCACAACAAAGTAACTAGGAACACCTGCTACCTTCCTATAAATGGATCTCCTAATTCTCCCGCTGGGGTGTTCCTCTGCTCACCCTCTCTTGGATCCGTCTCACATTTATTCCAAGAAGCTCAGATCCCTGTGTATAAAATGACAGTGAGGACAGCAAGCCCTGAGGATACGGTCCCCTCCATCTGTGGCCTTCTTTATCTCTCCTGCTACACAACCAACGCTGGTTCCTCACAGGGTTTCTATGCTCTCCAATCCCACTCTCTCCCTCCCAGCCACTCCACCCCGTGACACTTGACGTCTGCCCTCCTCCCAGACACAGCCCTTCGGTAGTCACAGCTGACACGTGCACTCCCAGTGGTCCCCTCCCAGTCCTCTTCCAACTCTTCAGCGCTTGGCCCCACTGAGTGACTGAGCGACCGTCTCTCTTTCCAAAAACCTCCACCCTGTCTTCTGTGGCACAGAGTCTTCTTGTTCAGTCCAGCATCTCTGCCCATTCTTGTGCAGCCGCCTGCAAAGGCTCCTCTACCTCCACAGACTCATTAATTGCTAAGACTTCAAGACTTCAAGGCATGGAGTCTTAGAAGTCTGTTTGTGCTAAAGAGTCCTTAACCACCACACTGCACTGTGCATGAAAATGTTGAATTTAAGAAGTTTAAATCAGCTACATATTACAAACTTCTCTTGATTATCTCCAAAATCATTTTACTGGGCACATGTTATGGATGTACCAAAACTTACTTACAGAGTACCTTATTGTGGGTCGCGTAGGTTGTTCTAATACTTTTATCTTTTTTTTTCAATACTAGAGATTGAACCTTTCACCAAGCTAGATTCCCAGCCCTTTTAAATGTTTTTATTTTGAGACACTCTTACTAAGTTGCTAAATTGCCCAGGCTGAGCTTGAATTTGAGATCCTGCTGCCTCAGCCTCCCAGACTGCTGGGGTTATAGGCCTGTACCACCACATTTGGCTAATGTTTTTACTTTCATAAATAACAGTAGAGAAATATCCAAACACAATCCCTTTTGCATGTGATTGAATGAAGGTCATATTAATTCCTACTACCAAGTCAATAATTAATTACTATGGGAAAACTAGGGATATTTGGAATATTCACTCACTCTTGTGAGCTCAATAACATGGATACAACTATCAAACAATCACAGCAGCATTGTCCAGGACAAAAGCTGAGGCAGGAGAAGCTGCTCCTTTGGTCTAGGATGGCAGACCTAGTACGTCCTGTTCCAAGCCCCCCCTCCTGAGAGGCACCCCACGGCCTGGCAAAGGTTTTGGTCAATGCACTGCTCACTCTGGAAGTCCCAGGCCATTCACCTTATTCCCACCCTGTACTTCGGCAGGGGATTCAGTTGGATGGAGCCAGATGAAACTTAAATAACTGCAGAAGACTCTGAGGACGTGGGAGAGTTTCCAAGTCCTGGAACTGATCTACCAGTCAATACTTTGATGGCTGCAGGAGGAAATAGGTGAACAAAAGTCAGTGCCAGCGTAGGGCCGGGCTAGGCTGATCAAGCAGGCAGAATAGGATATGGTCGTTGGAGTCAGAGAGAACTGGGAGGGGAGATGACCCAAACAACCTGAGGGCTCCTCGTCACCTCCCCAACTACTTAAGACTGTGGTGCCCGGGGGTCAGTCCTGGCCTTCTCTTTCCTACCCACACTTACTTCCTTGGTGATCTATCCAGACTCTTGGCTTCACCTACCATCTATACCCAGTCACTTCCTGATTTTTTATTTCTCTCAACTTCCAACCTGAAGTCCTAACTTATAATCCAACAGAGAGTTTGACATTCCCACTTGGGTGTTTAACAGGCGTATCAAATTTAACGTGATACAGTATTCTTTAAAACTACATTAATGCTAATCTCTTCCACCGTTTAGAAATCTGCTCTAACCTCAGGTAAAGGCACTCCCAGTTTCTCCCTAACCTCTCCTCAAGCCTATATCCATCGCTGAGTCAAACTCTTTTGGCTTTAACATCAAAACACATTCAAGCTCTTCTTCCTCCATAAAGGACTAACAGAGACCAGTTTTACTCTAATTATAAACAACTGGAAAACTAGATCAAAGGTACAAAACAGCTATCTCCAGACACTGGACAAGAAGCAGTACAGAACGGACCCCTAAGGGAGAGGGGAAATGAGGTGATCGCACAGCTGGGGAGCGATTTCCAAATTGCTATACCGGAAGAGAGAACCCATAGTCTAAGGTCTTGCCAAGGTGAGGAGACTGGAGTTTGGGGAAACCACGCCTGCTAGAACTTGCTAGATAACAAGCCAAAATGGAGGGAGCTGCACCGAGAAAGGGGCCTTGCACTAGGTGACCTCCACCTGCCAGCCCAGAGAACAATCACTGAGAAGGAAACCGAAACTCCTTAGTGCTCAGACAGGGCCAAGAGTTCTATGTAGCCAGAGTCAAGAGACCCTGTGACAGACTGTATTTTCCAAAGCTGGCTAGGAGCTCCAGCCTCGCCTGTCCCCTCACTGTGACCCTGCTGTCCCCACATCAAAGGATGGAGTCCATCCATTCTCCTTTCATCTGGGGAGGTTTACCACAGCTTCTACCAAGCAAATAGAGGGGTAAGGCCACATAGGCTTTGAGGCTGGGCCAGGAGGGGCAACGTAGCTCATATCTCGTGACACCCACATCAACTCTCACCTCTCCCTCAGCTCACACCCATGGCCACATGGGTGATCTCCTAGGATCAGCTGAAAGAGGAGGAGAAAGCCAGGCTTCGTGTAAGGATGGGTCAAGGGTTACGTGGACTGGCGCTACATGACAGCCCATTTCAGAGTGACTCTGACAGACAGTGGAGTGAGGAGATTGTCCCAATAGACAGAGTCTGTGTATAACTGTCATTCAGTGGTGAAGAAAGAGAAGTCACACAAAAATTTTAAAATGTTAAGAGTCACAGGTCAGGGGCTTGGAAAGAGGCAAGCTTAGAAATCAGGGGTAAGGAGATCGGGAAACAGAGGTGGGGTGTGTGTGTGTGTGTGTGTGTGTGTAGACACACAGAGTATGAAGCTCTTTGCACCACTTGTCAATGGCCACCGGAAAGTGTCTGCCACTAAACCAAGAGGTCAGAATCACTGGGCCAGGTGAGGTCAGGTTGCCTCTCTCTGGGGCCACTCCATGCTGACTCCCGCTCCCCAGCTCTGCCTCGACTGCTAGAAATGGAAGCTGCTCCTCTGCCCCTCGGGCAGTGTCGTCCTCTGAGACAGCCAGACACTTATCGGTGGGCTGACGGCAGTTGACCTTTGTCACCCTTGAGGACATTGCCCCTCATCTTGTCTAAAATAAAACGTATTCCGTCAAATCAAAATGGAACATGGATGTACAGGTAAGATGTAAAGTTCTAAAACTTTTAAGAAAAACTAAGGAGAAAAATTCTGGACCCCTAGGCTAGCCAGTGAGTTTAAACTTGACATAAGAAGCATGATTCATATATGGAAAAATTGACCTTATCAAAATTTAAAACTCCATCCATGAAAGGCCCCATGAAGAGGATGAAAAGTCAGCCTATACCTGGAAGCAAATATTTGCAAAGCACAGTCTAACAAAGGACTAGTATCTAAAGTATAAAAAGAACTCTTAAAACTCCACAGGAAAAAAGGAAGCTATCCAATTAGGTAACAGGCAAAAGATACAAATACACATCTCCCTGAAGAAAATATATAGATGGCAAATAAGCACATGAAGAGACGATTATTGTCATTAGCCAAGTGAAAGATACTGATTAAAGTCTTAATGAGCTATCATTCCACACTAAATCAAACAACACAGACGACTTCAAATGCTGGCAAAGATTTGGAGGAGAAATCAATCATACATTGCTGGTGGGTGTGTAAAATGGCACGGCCTCTCTGCAAGGCAGTTTGGTAGTTTTTAACAAAATCAAACATGCAGTTACCATGTGACCCAGCAAGTGCACTCTTGGGCATGTATCCCAGAGAAATAAAGGCTTATGTTCACACAGAAACCTGTACACGAATGTTCATAGAAGCTTTATTCATAACAACTAAAAACCTGGAAACAGCCCAGATGTCCTTCAGTGGGTGAATGATTAAACAAACTATGCTACATTCATACAGTGAAATGCTCAGTCATAAAAAAACCCGAACTATTGATGACTATAACAACTTGGATCAATCTTCAAGAAATCGTGATTAGTGGGGGAAAAAAGCTGATTTTTAAAACTTTTTTTGTAGTACTAGAGAGTGAATAAAGGGACTCTTGCATGCTAGGCAACCACTCTGGCACTGAGCTATCTGTACTTCCAGACTTCTGTAAAATGTTTTTGAAATGACAAAATTTTAGAAATGGAGAACAGAGGAGTGATTGTCAGGGGTTAAAGATGGAGGAAGGGAGGGGGAGCCAACCTTGGGGTCCTTGTGGAAATGGAACTGACCTATGCCTTGACCATCAAGGGGAATATACAAACATAAGACTGAGTAGAATTTGATAGAACTAAATGCACATGTATACTCCTCCCTCCTCCCATGTACAAGTAACATTGGGGTGATTCTGGCTGGTGATTTGGATGACCATGTGAATGTCCATATCCTGGCTATGATGTTGTACTACAGTGCTATAAGATGTTACTGTTGAAGGAAACTGGGGGGAAAGTCATGGAATCTCTCCCCATGGCAATCATGCATCACATCATATTTTGGTCAACAACAGACCATACACCTGTGGTAATCCCAGACAGTTATAATAGAGCTGAAAGATTCCTATTGCCTAGTGTTTTTACTGTACCTCTCGTGGGTTTCACTCACCAACTACCATTGCTTCACAACCATCTACAGTATTCAGGGCAGTGATGTGCTGTGCAGATTGGAGGCTTGGACGCAAGAGTCTTCCGTTTAGCCCAGATATGTAGCAGGCTAAGCCATCTAGATTTGTATAAGTACCTAGGTACGGGGGAAATGGCAAAATCTAATGATGCATTGCTAAGTGATGCATGACTGTATTTCATTCAATTGCATGCTCCTCTATATTTCTCTTAAAATAAAATTTAGTTTAAAAATAATATATTTGCAACAGAGAGGCCAGATTTGAGTTTGCTTCAGTCAACATAAGTACCCCCGGGCTTACAGAGCTTGCCTTGGACCAAGGGCTCCCTTCTCAGGGAAGGAGGTGTGGAGGCAGGCACGTGAGCATGGGTGTCACAAGAGTTGGGGTACTCAACCCTGATCATCAGGAGGTGACAGGGCTGTGTTACCCCGTGGGGCCAGGAGGAACATGTTTCACACTGGTGGACCCCACTGAGGCACCTCCTGTCACTCCTCCTCCTAACAGTCAAGGTAAACCGGAGGGTATGGCAGCTGATCTGAGGAGGGCATGGTGACTCACGGCTAGGGGTGAAGGGCTGGGTCATGGTGACCCCAGCACCAGGTGGGCAGAGGTGCTAGCCAAGGATGAGGCGACTCCAGGCAGGTTAGCAGAAGAGGGAGACGATGTGGCCTTGAGACTGGCTACCGTACTGGGTGTACAAGGAAGAGGGGTTAAAGTTCCCCAGGAAATAGACCAAAAGGACCCTGGAGGAGTTGCTCCCGGAAGGCATGAACTCAGCAAGTGGATCTGGATGGTGCAGAGGGTGGGCTGTGCCTTGTACAGGACGCTGACTGTGCTGGGTCATCAGATGCCCCTCGGCACCCAGGAATGTCCTGGCCCCCAACTGTGTCCCTTTCTGGGCAATGCTATCAGCCATGGAGAGCTTCCTTGGTGCAATGCCACACCCCTCACTGGGGTAACCCCCTTCCAGAGACTGGCCCATGGGGGTCTACAAAGCCCTAGCCAGCACCTCAGCACAGGATAACTCTGTCTAGGCAACATCTTGGGGTTCAGTTATGCACAAGCAGACTTCAGTCCTTCCTAAGCCCAAACCCGTTTCAGCCAGGGTCAGTCTCACTCTTCTCCGGTTCTCCACATTGAACGCACAAACCTTGTTGACTCTACCTCCGTATCCACAATTTGACCCCTTCTCAGCACCACTGCTGCTCGCTCTCTGATCCAAAGCCCTTTACACCCTCACTTGGAACACAGTTTAGCCTCCAGGCATTTGCGCTGGCCCCTGCCATCTTGTCCAAGCAAGCAGTCAACGCAGTGCTGCTAAGAGCCAAGTCCTAGGGTGTCGCTCCTCTAACAGATTCCTCTGGAGGCTTTTCATCACACTCCCACTACAAGCGAGAGCCTCCAAGCCCTCCGTGACCTGGGCGCGGGCCACCTGGCCATCTCATGCTCTCCCACCCTCCCCCACTTCACTGCTCTGAGAGGCACCAAGGAGGCTCCCACCAGGGAGCACTGCAGTCACCTCTACTTCTGCCTGGAAACCTCTTCCCCCAGATAACCGCATGGCTGCGTGTCTCTCTCTCTCTCTCTCTCTCTCTCTCTCTCTCTCTCTCTCTCTCTCTCTGCTTTTGGGCTCTGTCCAGGGTTGCCAGCTGATCAAAGCGCTGTTCCCTGACCACGCCCCATGTAGCAGCTATCAGCATTTACCTCCTCCTGCCACACCTTTGCCTTAGCAGCCGGTCCAGACCCTGGAAGGCAGGCACAAAGACAGGAGCTTTGTCTTTTTTTATATATTTTTTTTGTCTCTTTGTTGATTACACTGTATCTCTTGTTAAATAAGCAAATAAAGTGTCAGAAGTTTATAATTTAAGTGTCCACCCCCATCCAAAACAACTACATCCTGAAACGCAAATGCCCCAAACAACCACAGAAATACCCCTGGCAGGAAAACAAACCCAGAACAACCAGCCATAGCCACGTGTCAGGGACACAGTCCCTGGAAACCCCACAGGGAAGAGGTCTCACTTGGGAATTCACTGTCCTGAGCCATCCTGTTTACCACAGATGTCCGGGTATGGTGCTGCACATCTATAATCCCAGCACTCAGGAGGCCGAGACAGGAGGACCCCTGGGCATTTGAGGCAAGCCTGGGCTCCACAGTAAGTTCAAGGCCAACCCCCCCCCCAGTACATAGAGACCCTGTCTCAAAAAAAAGTTCCAGAAGAAGGAAGAGACCTAAGCTTGTGGGAGTTGCACTGTGTCACACCAGAGTCAATTTCTCTGTTACACGTAGAGGCACAGTGCTGAGGGATCCTGATGGCCTAGGGGCCAGAGATAACTTAGTTCCCCTTAGCATCAAGGGAAAAGAAATATTAAATAATAATAATAAATAGATAATGATAAATCAGGCTTTTTACCAATGCAGCCATCAAGTATAATTCTCAATGGTTTTGAAATAAAGCAATCCTAGAAGGCTAAAGGGGCCCAGGAAAGTTAAAATCCAGTCCTGCCTGATGCAGTTTACTTTTAATGCTCTGGCCAGCACCGAAGCCCAGTGAGGACAGGGAGATTCGAGGGGTTGGTGTGCTGCACTTTGCTCTTGTCACTCAAGCCCGGCTTGCTTTTCCCATGTCATAAAGGGGGAAGTGGGAAATCTGTGGGGCCATGAGGACCATAGGTACCTACATTAAAATCGAAGCGGAGGATGGCAGGGGCCAGACCACAGCCCAATTTACTGCCTACAGCTGCCAAGCGGTGCCATGCACATGCTCCTCAGATCTGCCCCTGCCTGCCGCAGCCAGTCCCACTGAGTCACCGCTCCACCCTCTCCCGTCCCCCTGACCCCAGGGCCAAGCCCCAGCCGCACCTCGGCTCCAGGCCTTCATCACACAACTTTGCGGAAATAGTGTGGAGTCAGAACAGCTCATCTGATGAGCAGGCAGGTCGGGCTGCCCTCTGCTGCCCCTGGGCCTCCTGGAGAACAGTGACTGGGTTCCTGGGAAGTGAAGAGCAGCCTGGGAAGGACTCACCCTCCTTATTCCCAGCACCACTGGGTGCCAGGCCCTCCCTCGTGCCAACAGCAAGGTCTACTGAGGCTCTGAGGCCTCTTCTGCCTGCATCCTACTCCTGCCCAGCACGAACTCGGGTCAAGTTCCTTCCTGGGGCCTAGCAATTATTCTCTGAATGTCCTTTTCTGTCTTCCCCCTCAGCTGCCCTATTTGATGAGACCTCACATTGGAGTGGTTAGGCGGTGCCCAGAGTCCACGAGGAGAACAGGAAACACAGAAGGACTGGGGAGAGAAGGGCTCCGTGCAAACTCAGCTCTGCGGGTAAATAACACAACTTGGCCAGATGTGACTAAAACCTTGCTTAACATAGAGAGAGAGGGAGAGAGAGACAGAGATAGAGAGAGAGAGACAGAGAGAGGGTGAGAGAGAGACAGAGAAACAGAGAGAGAAAGATCAATGAAAGCTTCATAAAATGCTTAGCGCAGAATCTGGGACAGAGCTGTGCCAATAAACATTAGCAAGGTTTTATGCCTAGCGTGCTTTCCAATTTGCCAGGTTGGGGTGGTCGGATCCTGTGTTCCTTGTTAACTCATTATTTAGTCATTCATCACACATTTATTGAATGGCTACTGTGTGCTCTGTCATAGTTACAGACACGAAGCTGAACATAATCTTCCCCCCGAGGATCTGGTGTCCAGGTGGAGACCCAAGAGAAGATGATAATATAATGTTCTAACTGTATAGCTGTATCTCAGCCAATGGTGCTGCCATCTGAAAACCAAAAGCCAGGTGATAGAAAAGCACTTAGCCTTCAAAGAGTGGACAAACATGAAACCAAAGCTTGTAACAGGGTGGCCCCTAACTAGGTCCATGCTGCATGCCTATAATCCCAACTCTTTGGGACACTGAGGCAAAAGGAAGCCAAGTTGAAATCCCACCTGGGTAACTTTCAGAGGTCCTGTCTCAAAACATACAGAATTTTAAAATGTGCTGGGGGTGTAGCTCAGCGAGAAGGGCTTGGGTTCAATTCTAGAAAATGTGGGTCTAGAGATAAAACAAGACCCCAGAACTGCTATGGCCACCTTGTACGACTAAGGTATAAACATAGCTGTTCCTGGCTCTTCCTTCCAAGAGGCTCCCAGCAGGGGTCTAGGGATTCGGCCTTAAGAGTTTCCTAAAATAATAGCTTAGTTTTATCAGGGTTGGCTTTCTGAGTGATGGAGGGGTTTGTGCCCTTTGTGTGTCCTCAGAGAAACAAGGATGTGTTGGCTGCATATAGAAATACTCCTCGTGTCACCACACTGGAGCCCATCAGTCCTTGGGGACTCTGAGCCCTCAGAGTCTCCAGTCACAGACACTTAGTCTGGAGCAGGTGAGCCTGTGCCCTGGCTTCCCCCACTTAGGAGACTTTTCCACACATATCCAAATCTTATCTGTCATTCATGGCCTGCAGCACTTCCAGCTTTACTGTTAGGACTGTTTTGCTCCAACTTGGGTTGCTCTGTTTTGTGGGCTTCTTGTTGCTGGTACAAGTGTTTGATCCAGCAAGCAGCTCTGGTGTTGTGTGGCTTCTTGGTTGGTGTGTGTGTGTGTGTGTGTGTGTGCTTTTCTTAGTTTGTCTATTAACTATGGTTGCATAACAAACCATCCCAAAATTCAGTGACTTAAAATGACTATTCACTCAATCATGACAGGGCTTGGATCTGGGCTGGGCTCCATGGGGCGGCTCTTCTGCTGGTTCCATGGTGTTTCTCATGCATCTTCAGTCACCTGGAGGATCCGCTGGGATGGGCAGCTCAGGGGGGATCATTTAACTGTCTGATACCCCAGCTGAGGAGGTTGGAAGAGCTAAGGGCTGGCTGAGCCCTCTCTCTATGTGGGTCTCATTCTTCAGGGACTCCCCATATGGCCCTTCTGTCCGACAGGTAGCCTGCGCTTCCCTACAAAATGACAGCTGAATTTTAAAAACAGCATTCCAAGAAGTCAAACCCCAATCTCAACACTTATGTATTTCCTTCATGATTGCCAAAGAAATCACACTACAACCCCCAGAGTCGATGTGAGAAAGAGCTCAAAAGGGTCTGGTTAGTGGGAGATGTGGTGTACTGGAGGCCACCAGTGTTTACCACAGGTTATAAACGTTAGGGTAGGCATTCCTTCCTTCATTTTTCAGAAAGTTTCCTATGTACTAGGATTATCTAGAATATATTGGTAGGTGTTCAGTAAATATTTGTGGGTTAAGAAATGATTGGTATAATTAACTGAGAGCAGAGCTCTGCAGAAGTTTGGTAGGAAAGAGCTGGGGGTTGCTCCATGAAGAAAAGAGAGGACTGAGAAGACAGGAGACTGAACACCAAGGACAAGTGGGTGGGTTTTAGTGAATTTAACTTTTTTCATGACCAGGAAAACATAGAGCATGCTCAGTTCGGCCCTGTATTAGACCTCATGGAACTTACAGAAGAAAAAATTCTATTAGATTCATTGAAGAAACCAGAAGTGAAGAAAATTGAATTGTCATAATGCCTAATAATATCCTTAATCCAATGCACAGCATGTAATAGGTGGTCAAATATGTTCTAGAAGGAACCACATGTGGTCAGGAAGCGAACGATAGACTTGTTCAGGACTTGGCGAACTCTGAACCACTGTCTGGCTCTCCATCTGGTTTTTAAAATGAAGTTTATGGGACCACAAGCCGCCTGCCTGTTTGTCTGCATACTGTCTGTGGCCTCATTTCTGCCAACACAGCAAAGTTATACAAGCACAACACAGATGTATTAGCTTTTCCATACCATAACGAAATACTTGAGACAGCTACTTTCTAGAGAAAAGAGGTTTATTTTGGATCACAGTTCTGGGGGTACAGGTCCAAACAGCATGCTGCAGGCTCAGGCGAAGGCCACATTGGATCAAGTCTGGTGCTTTATCTCTTCCTCCTTAGGAAGCCATCAGGATTCAATTATGAGGCCCTATCCATGCGACCTAATCTAATCAGGTCACTCCCCAGACACCCCACCTCTGAATGCCACAGACAGATGAAGTTTCCCTTCTCTTAATACCACTAACATAAGCCTTTGAGGATTAAACTTCTGCTTGACTTTAGGACGTGAGAGGCAACCATGCTCAAACCCCAGCTGGGGACCATTAGAAGGCAAAGTGCAAAATATGCACAGTTGTCCTGAGCATCTATAGGGGATGAATTCTAGGACCCCCTAGGTACCAAAACCCTCCGGTGCTCTCAACTCTTACATAACAGGGCGCAGTTTGCATGCAATCTCCACACGACCTCACATGTGCTCTAAACCTATCGCTTCGTTGCATTTCTTGAATAAACAGTGATGTGGGGCATTTTTTCATATATTTACTTGCTGTTTGTACTTGTTCATCTGGGAAGTGTCTGTTTATTCCAGATCTGAGCCTCTTGTGAGGTGAGTGCTCCAGGTAATTCTTCCCTGCTTTCCCCCCTAGCGATCCCTGTTTGCACTTCTTTGTCCTGATGTGGGGCGAGGTGTCTTGAGGTTGAAGCCGGGTAACAAGAACCACTACCAGGGCGGATGCGCTTCCCACTTGGACAGTGTCTGGGTCTGTAGGAGGAAAGGGAGCGCCTGGCTATGAGCAGGAGAAGCTTGCTGTCTTCACCTTCTCTTTTGGCTTAGGGGGTCGCACGGGGTCCTCCACATCATTGCGCTGAGTCTGGCCCCGACCGATTCTGAATCATCTCCTAGGTCCACACACACAGGAACCCTCTCACACCCCCACACGCCTGCTGGAGAACAGCACAGCCTCCTGCGGGCAACTGTGCGCAGGTAGAGCAGCCACGGCGCCAAGGGCCCGCGGCATTACTAGAGCCAACAAAAATGTGTTAATTTAAATTTCTTCTCAAACCGGGAGAAAACAAAAGATGTGATACTAATGGATGCATAATAATGGATTGTCTGAATTATACCCCTTTAATTAATTATATCAATCCATATAGATGAGTATAAACATTACATATCCGAGGTGGATGGACAGCTGGTGGTGAACCGGGATCACCCAGCTGAACTGAGTCAGCGTGGTTCCGGGTGTGGATGGCCCACCTGAGGATTGCTGCCAACAGCATAAAGAGGAGATCTAGGGGAAAAGGGGCGCTGTTGGTTCTCCTGTTGCCATGTTCTCCTGGAGGAGCTTGTTGAGCTTCTTTCCTGATATCAACTTGGCTGTTCTCATCATCAGAGGAGCTCTGGACCTTGTTGTCACTGAGAATGGCTGCGGTTCACTTTGGGGGCGCTCTGGTCCTTACTTTGAGCATCACTTCCTGCCCGGAGGGGAAGATGGTGTGCTGTCCAATCTCAAGAAGCTTGTCGCGCAGGGTTCCTGATATGAACTCAGCTGTTGTCATCATCGGAGGACCCCAGGACATCACTGTTGCTGAGGGTGGCTGTGATACTTTTCAGGGGAGCGCTGGTCCTTATTCTGAGCATCACTTTTTGGCTCCAGTATAGTGCCTCAACCTGCTGGTACAAATCCTTCATCCCGCTGCTGGCACAGACTTTCTAGCTTCTGCAGCTGATCTTTGGGCCTTTCCAGGTCAGATTCATGAAGCAGACTTGCATGAGACATTGTCAAGGGCTTTGGGTCTTCAGCTGGACTCATGCAGGACATTGCCATTGGGACCCAGGCCCTCAGCTGGACTCTGTGGGTCTTTAGTATATGGACAGATTTCCTGCACTTTTTTGTGTTTGACTCTTTGGGTGACTACTATAAAATAATTCTATAAATTATGTTTCCTATATTAGATTGTTTTCCTTGCAAACCCTGACTACAACAATATCTATTGATACAGTGCACACAATAGATATGAGTGCAGGTATTTATTTACTCATATCTATGAATTTTCTTTCTCTCCTCTTGCTTTCTTTTTTCTTTCCATTATTATTTTTTTTCCATTCTTTACAGTTAGAAATTGAATCCATGGCATTTCTTAGCTATCATTCTGCCACTGAGCTATATACTAACACTATTTTTTTTTTAAAGAGATAAACTCACAGTGTTGTCCAAACTGGTCTCGACTCCTGGACTCAAGCAATCCTCCTACCTCAGCCTCTGGTGCTAGGCATGCTTTTAATTTTTTTTTAATTTTTTGTTTAAAAATATTTTTTTTTAAGTTTTATTTAAAGAGAGGGGAAAAATAAAGCAAAACAAAAAAAGGGTAGAAACAATACAGAATTTTTAAAAAATGAACAGTAAGAAATCACTAGTTGATACATTACATATTGTCTTCCTGGATGTAGTTGTTCAAGTTACAAAATCAAAGCATACAAAGTGGACATTCAAACAGTGAGGCTGCAGACAGCTCCGTTCTCTGATCCAACAAAAACTTAGCAACATATTGTTCCTATGCCCTTAAATATACATGCAGTTAAAACCTTTAGAGCACCTGCTTTTCCTCCTCTTGCTTTTTAAGTCCATTACCTGTTTAGTTATATCATGTTTCAGTTTGCTCAGTACCCTGCTGATCTGCCTTGTTGTTGTTATTTACTTTTTAAAAATGTTTTTCTTATTTATTATTTTTTATTTTATTTATTTACTTTATTTTGAAGGTAGTAAAATACAGCAGAACAAGACAGGACACAGCCAGCTGAGGCAATGCAGTGAAATTGGCACAGAACCTCACAGCAGGCCACCGGGAAAACAGCAATAGGCACAATAGTACATCTGGTTTCCTTCACAATAGTTGTTCCTTCAATCAGGCAGAGCAATATCAAAGGAAATACCAAAATTACAAGAACAGATATTGAATAGAGCAATACCATTGATCAAAACAGAGCAAAATAGAGATAAAATATTTGCCCTCAAAGAGATGGCAGAAGAAAATCCCCCTTATTTGCTATATCACATATAGTCAAACTCACAAGACATGCTCAGATCTCTGGCTCTCTCTTGCTAGTGGGGTGGGGGTGGGGTGATATGAAAGTTTGACTCTTAGCCCACGCCCGGGTAGGCTCACAGCCACCCACCAGAGGGGTGAACTAGCTGCCCATTTTCCTAGTGCCCCAAGGTCCAACATGGCGCGTCACGGATCTCAGGAAACGCTGATATGGTTCTCGCCCTGGGGCGGCCGCAGCTTGCCAAGCCACAGCCACTTACCAGAGCGGCATGCTGGCGGCTGCCCTGCTCTTAATATTTTTAAAGACCCGATGAGGAAAAAGTGCTGAGGGCTGGAAGAAGCCATATGGCAGCTTTGCCTTCTTCAAGGAGCAGATTTCAGGCCCACAAAGTTCTTGAAGAGTGGACATTTCCCAAGATCTGAAAAGACTTCTTTGCCTAGCAGATCCTTCCTTGGCCCAGTGCTTGGGAAACTGCATACAGCAAACTTGAAAAGCCAGAACAATCTGCCAGGCATTCCTGGCTTCTCCAAGGAGCACAGTGCAGTCTCCAGCCTCTGCCTCCTCCACGACAGACAGGGTCGAAGCTGTGAACCATCTCCTCGCCTGGCTCTGTGGTGATTGCCATCCTGGGCTGCAGCAGGAGGGAAGCAAAAGCTGTACCTCATGTCTAGGGTGTCGTGCACATCCATCCTAAGGACTTCGGAGAGAGTGGTAAGTGGCGAATGGCAGAGAAATGGCCTCTCTGAGATTTGGTGTCCAGATGTTGGGACATAGTAACATGAGGAAGAAAAGGAGAGAAGTGGGTCCCGAGGGCCGGCAAGGATCTGAAGCAAGAATTGAAGGCCACAGGGAGAGTGGAGACCTCAACACCGAAGGAGGTGGCAAGTGGTGCTTTGTCCCTGAGCTCAACTCACTGCGTGGTGCGGGAGTGCAGATTGAATCAGCAGACACATGGTGACCACTGGTGACCCCAAAGGCTTTCAGGGTTCTCACCAGTGGAAGTGAACAGTAGATGAGGTGGACTGCAGTGGCTGGTGAGTTATTTGGGCTCAGAAATCCCCCAGGAGAGGGTGATTGGCCAGTAGCCATCTTGGAAAGGAGCCAGCTGAGCTTGGAACTCAGAGCAGCTGCAGGCTGGCTCCATCTAGCAGATTCCGGTGTCAGAAGGAGGTGGAACCAAGTTCAAGTTGGCAGGAGGTCAAGGAAATGGATTTGAAGCTGGTAGGAGACCTAGAGAGTGTTACAGGCTGAACAAATTGAGTACAGCCTCATAGCCAGGAGCCAGCTTGAACTTCAGTGGAACTAAAGGCTCAGGCTTGCTGACATTATCCACTGCCCTGCTGCAAATCTATAGCTGGCCATCTGGGATTGATCAACATGGATCTGGGCTCTGTCTGTCCCTGTATCTACCAGTAACAACAGAGACGTGCCCTGAAGTGGGCATTGTTTTCTTCTTTTTGTTTTGTTTTTGCTATGTTTCATTCTCTTCTTTCTTGATTGTTCTTGTTTTTATATGAGTGTGATCACTGTTTCTAGTTTTTTGTTTTTATTTTTGTTGTTCCATTCTGTTCTGTTCTGTTTTTTATTTCTTTCTTCTCTTTTTCCCTCCTGTTTCCCAAAACCAGTTTCCCAAAGGTCCCATGATCTTTCTTCGTCCTCCAGTCTTGTTTCTAATCTCTTCCTCTTCTTCTATTTCTCTACCCCCTCAACCTCTTTTAAGTTTTGTCCTCTGAGGGTAAAATTGCCATAGTGAGGACTTATTTACTGCATACAACTTTCTGGTTTGTTTTGAATTTCATTATATAATCACAAGTCTAGTTCATATAGTTAAAGGTGGCAAATTAATAGTTACCACAGTTGGTCATTTTGTAGGCTGTGTTTGTTGCTCTTGTCACTGATAATTGTACCACTTTAGCAAAGGTGGCATAGTAGTTCTTCCTGATATGCCAAGCCTGAGATTTCCTAAGGATCATAAACAATACTATTGGCTAGTGCCAAAGAAACAGGCAGGGCCAAACATATAGCAACTTCTTGCCCCAAATAAATTGAAGAGGTAAGATCTAGCAACAGACTCAAAACCCAGAAGCCAGCTATACCTGGAAGACATCTCTGAGAAGCAGTCATTTCCTAAGGGTTCTAAATACTAGTAATAAAGCTACCGGTCATAAGCAATTTACAAGCATCAGGAATTAAACTTTAAAAAATGAATAGAAAATGCGAACCTGTATTTTAATAAGATGGAAAACACAGAAGAAATGGACAGATTCCTAGATACATATGAATTACCAAAGCTGAATCAAGAAGGTATAAAAATTATAAATAAACCAGTATCAGTTAAACAAATTGAAGTTGCAATTAAAAACATACCAACAAAGAAAAACCCAGGCCCTGATGGATTCACTGATGAATTCTACAAGAAATTTAGAGAAGTCCTAATGCTGCTACTTCTCAAACTCTTCCATGAAACTGAAAGGGAAGAAGTACTCCCAAATTCATTCCTCAAAGCAAGCATTACACTGAGGCCAAAACCAGAGAAGGATCCAACCAAAAAAGACAAACTCCCTAATGAACATAGATGCAAAAAATCTGCAATAAAATATAGGAAAACAGAATGTAGTGATTCATCAAGAAGCTTATATACCATGACCAAGTAGATTTATCCCAAGGATGCAGGGATGGTTCAACATATGCATATTAATAAACACAATAAACCATATTAACAGCCAAGGACAAAAACCATATGATGCTCTCAATAGATGCATAAAAAACATTTGACAAAGTCTACCACCCATTCATGATAAAAACTCTACAGAAAATTGGAATAGATGATCTTTATCTCAATGTGATAAAAGCCATCTACAACAAACCAACGGCAAACATAATAGTAAGTAGACAAAAACTGAAAACTTTTACTGTAAAGTCAGGAACAAGACAAGGATGTCTACTTATCACCCCACTTATTCAACACAGTTTTTGACATATCTAGACAAAAGGAATAAAGATAGGAAAGGAAGAAGTTAAATTATCATTATTTGTCCATGATACGATACTTTACATAGGAGACCCTCAAAACCCCAGCAAAATACTTCTAGATTTAATAACCAAATTCAGTAGTATAACACTCAAAGTCAACACTCAAAAATTAATAGCATTTCTAGACACAAATAACAAACTCACTGAGAGAGAAATTAGTAGAAAGAAACACCTTTTACAATAGCATCCAAAAAATGAAATACCTAGGAATCAATCCAGTGAAGGAATTAAAAGAACTTTACATTGAAAACTTCAGTACTCTGAAAAAGTTGATTGAAGAGAATATCAGAAAATGCAAAGATATCCTTTGTTCTTGGGTAGGAAGTACCAATATAGTGAACATGGTCAAAATTCCAAAATTGCTATACAGATTTAATGCAACCCCAATTAAAATACCAATAGCATATCTCACAGAATTAGAGAAAATAATCCTAAAGTTCATTTGGAAGAGACCTAGAATAGCAAAAAATAATTCTGGGGAACAAAAGCAAGGCTGATGACATCATAATCCCTACTTGAAATTATACTACAAAAGTACTGTGATCAAAACAGCATGGTACTGGCAAACAAGGACAACAACAAAAACCAGACAAAAATAAAACAAAACAAAACAGACCTGAGGATCAGTAGAACAGATTAGAAAATGCAGAAACAACTCCAAACATACTCAGCTACCTTATCTTTGACAAAGAACCTCCACTAGAAGAAAGATAGCCTCTTTAACAAGCGGTGTTGGAAAAACTGACTTTCCACAAGCCAAAGATTAAAACTTGGCCCATATCTTTAACGATGCACTAAATTAAAATCAAAATGGATAAAAGATCTAAATATTAAGGCAGAAATACTAAATCTTCTGGAAAAGAGAATAAGAAGAACTCTTGAAGACCCTGGTATAGGTAAAGAGTTTATGGGGAAAAAAAACCTGATTGCACAGAAACTATCACAAAGAATCAACACCTGGGATTTCATCTTATTAAAAAGCTTTTGTGCAGCAAAAAAAACCACCAACAGAGTGAAGAGACAACCTGCAGTGTGGGAAAAAACTTTGCTAGCCATTCTTCAGATAAAGGACTAATGTGTAGAATACATAAAGAACTCAAAAAAAAAAAATCAGATCCCTGAAATTTAAAGACCCAATCCAAAAATGAGCATCTGTAATGAACAGACACTTCTTAGATGAAGAAGTAGAAACGGCTACTAAATATATAAAAAAATGTTCAACATCGCTGGTCATTTCAGAGATGCACGTTAAAACCACACTGAGATTCCACCTCACCCCAGAAAGAATGACTGTCATCAAGAAATCCACCAACAGCAAATGCTGGAAGGGGCTGTGGGGAAAGAACCCTTCTCCACTGATGGTGGGAGTGCAGACTGGCACAACCACCGTGGAAATCAGTGTGGAGATTTCTGAAAAAACTAGGATTAGAGGTTCCATTTGACTCAGTTATTCACTTCTTGGTACCTTCCAGACAGAGTTAGAAGCACTGTGCTGCAGCAGTGTGTGCGCACCCATGTTTACAGCACCACGGCTGGTAGTAAGTAAATCTTGGCAACAGCCCAAAGCGGGTCGACTGATGAAGGGATGAAGATGATGTGGGGATTTTTTACAATGGAGTATTATTCTTCCCTTAAGAAAGATAAACTTGAGACATTTCCAGCTGAATGGATGCGCAGAGATATCCTATTCTTAAATGAAATGAATCATGCACACGTTTAAATGCCACGTTGTTTCTCTGGTGTGACAAGCTGAAAGTGTAAATAAGGTCCAAAATATAAAATAAATACTGGGAAATGGGAAGACAGTACTCAAATGAGAAGGGGAACGAGGGAGGAGGACAGGAAGGGAAGAGCCAGGAAGAAAGCGAATAGAAGGAAAAAATGAAAAAGAAGCTTTTGTAAATAAAGACGGGAAGTGGCCTTGAGGGGAGGGGAATGGGGAAAAGGGAACAGCAAGATAAATCATGTGCAGGTCCAGATTTCCCATGGTGAATGTGATCGTTATGCATATCTGAAAGGTACCCAAAAAATAAAATAAAAACCAGAAGCGCTCCGGGCAGGCACGGAGGGTGCAGGCAGGGAGGAGGGACGCAGGACGCAGGGACTGACCTCGGTAGCCCCGTTCCTTCACCCCCGGGCAACCCAGGCTGCGCTGGGGAGCCGCACCCCGCGGAGCGCTGTGGAACAGGCCTGGGGTGGCGTCCTGGTTTGCATCGCTGTCCTCAGTGCCCCGTCTGTCTGGAGCCGTGGATTTCGCTCACTGATTAACCAACTGCTTTAATTTTCCTCCAGAACGCTGCCCCCCTCTTCTCCCTGATTCTGCCTCCTAGCATTTTTCCTTGGAGGTTGGGGGGAAATTCATTTTCCTTAATGTCAGAGCAGGTGGTGTTACTTAAAAGGCAACTTAAATGTTTCCTACCTAGTCTTTGTTATGGGTTGAATTGTGGCCCCCCGCCCCAAACGCAGTGAATCCTGACCCCCGCCCCCGTAACTCAGAACGTGATCTCATTTGGAAATCGGCCTCTGCAGATGAAATCAAGTTAAGCCGAGGTCCTACTGGGGTGGCGTGGGCCCCTTAATCCAACGTGACTGTTGTCTTCATGAAAAGAACACATGTGTAGGGAGAAGGGGACCCCGTGCAGACAGAGGCAGAGAGACTGGAGAAACACCCAGGGCCACCAGGGGCTGGGGGAGGCAAGGGAGGAGCCTTTCCTAGGGACTTCAGACCCATGGTGGCCCTGCCAGCATCTGGACGGGGTATCCAGCCTCGGAGCTCTGAGTGTCTCTGGTGACCCGTGCCACCTGGTGTGAGGCACTTTGTCTGGAGTACCAGGAAGAGAATATGGTCTGAAAAGCCCACACTCTGCACACGTTTGAAGCTTCAAAACCCAGCTGGCTAGCTGGGCACTGTGGCACCTGCCTTTAATCCCAGCACTCTGGGAGGCTGAGGCAGGAAGTTCATGAGTTCAACCCCTGCTTGGGAAACTTAGTGACTTAATGAGACCCTGTCTTGAAATAAAAAATGAAAAAGGTCTGGGGATGTAGCTCAGTGCAGAGGCCCTGGATTCAAATCCCAGTGCTCAAAAACAAAACCAAGAAACCCTTGCACTGACTAACTTCTGATAATCACACTGAGCCCATGTTGTACTTCTCAAACTTCTTGCTTCTCCGTCATTTCATGTTTGCTTCATTTTTTCCCCTGTGACACAGGGCAGATTTTATTAACAACGCACATTGTGTGGGTGTAAAGTATGAAGCTCGGGATGTGAAATCAGTTTCCCTCGGTCATCGTCCCATACATCCAATCCAGCTCCAGCCCTGAATAGACAACTGCATTCACGGCCTTTAGCGAGGCTGCCTAACCCCCACTGTGTGCAGACTTCGGGAATTCAATCATAGTCATTGCTTAGGAAAAAACATGAGCGTTACGGGGCTGGTGCTGTAGCTCAGGGACACTGTGTTTTCCTAGCGCGAGTGAGGAACCTGTGGGTTTGATCCTCAGCAACTGCCCACCAAAGAGAAGGGCTTTAAAAATCAGTTGCCTTCCATGATCAGCATCATTGCATACAAGAAATGGAATTTTTACATTAAAAACAAGAAGAAAACATAGTATCAGCAAAAAAAGATACATGTAAGTTAAATAAATTCAGCTTGTGTAAAACACTACTTTTCTCTTACTGTCTTTATTTTTCTAAAGACTGACAAATATGGGGATTGGCAACCAGTTCTGCAAATCTCTGCTGGCCTCCTTTACCATCAGAGGGACTAGGTTTCTCCTTGATTTCCCCCTGCCTTTTAGGGTGATCTCACCCAGCCAGATTCCCCTTCTACCAACTGGAAAGGGGGATCCCTGGGTCTGACCGGGGGAGATGCTCTGTCCTTGTTACCCTGGTTACCATGGCTACCAGGACCAGCTGAGTGACTGTCCCGGTTCTGCCCCAAGCCCACACTGTGTACCCTGCTGAGTCCCAAAAAGAAGCCAGGAATGGTTGGGTGGCACCAGGTGAGGAGCAGGAAGAGCTGACTTCCTTGCAGAGAGCAACTTCTTTGTGTTTGTGGCAAAACAGCTCGGGGTTTGATGTGCCAGCTGCAGCCTGTTTTCTGCCACCCCACCCGCAGTCCGGCTGGTTCTGGCTGGCTCAGCTGTGCCCTGCGTAGGAGCTCCTTGGCCCACCAGCAGGTCTTTCCCTGTCCCCAGCTCTAGGTCACCTTTCAGAAAAGCAGTTCAGAGAATCCAGCCATTCTGCCCCAGCCAGCTCCTGGGCTAAGCTGGAAGCTTGAACCAGCCCCACAGATAAAACCTATGGTTTTGTTATCACCACAAATGATACTAATAGTCTTTTGCACATTGTTTTTAAAATAGTTTTTTTTTACTCCAAAATTTTCATGAAAGAAATAGGACTGACAGTCACCATGAAAAATAAAAAGGATTTAGGCAGCTTCGGGGTGCTGGATGGGGGCAGGAGATGAGCAAGCAGAGTCTGGGGTTCAAGAGCTGCTCAGAGTTCCTGTGGAGCCACCAAAGTCCAAAGAGGAGAGGAAACATGGGCCCTCCCGTGGAGATCCCACAGCTTCGGGGACATCAGCAGACTTGGTCAAACCCTAACTTCACCCCTTAGCGGTGTTGCTGGTCACCACTGGCTCCTTGGGAGTGAGTTCATGATCCCGAGGGGAGGGGCACGGAAAGGCCAGGGTGGGGACAGAGAGTCTGACAGGAGGCTTCCTGCTAAGAAGGTATTCAGAACAATGGTCAAGCCACCCGGCCCTCTCAGTCCTTTGACCCAGGTGTTTCTGTCCCCTCCTTTCCCCTGAGAATTCCAGAAGAAGAAGAAAAAAAATCCACAGAAACCAACAGGTCCTGGGATAGATTTGACCCCTCGAAGGCACCCGTCCATGGAAAGCTCCATGCTGCCCGGCAGGGCCGTCCTAAGAGCGAAGGAAGGGGCCTCTTCTCAGGAAGTGGGTGGACAAATGACCTAAAATTCAACCCTTTCCTTTTTGGAAGAAACTTATCGTCGAAAGGTGGAAGCTTTAAAATGTGCTCCATTTTTTCAAGGGAAAAAGGAGTGGGAGGAAGAAGTTACTGTCCTGCAGTTTGTAGAATAAAGAAGGAAAATCTTTTTTTGAAAATGAGAATCTATTCCTTTCCATCTGAGTGGAGGGTGTGCAGGTTTAAAGTTGCCTTTTTCCAGAAAACCCAGCCTCTAGTTTTAGAATTGTCCCAATTGGAAAGCTGTGGGGATTTTTATCATATCACAGGAGGCTGATCTGTTTGTTTATTTACTAAACCTTGTTTTCCTCTCACTTCCAGTTGCATCTGTAGGATTCCCAGGCTGGGATCCCCAGGGGAATCAGATAGCCAAGGAAGCTGACCCATGAAACAGAGGGAGACAGCTGATTTCTCCATGAAAGTGTGTTTGACTTTCCATGGCTTTATTTGCTTTTAGTTTTATTATGAAAAGGATACGTGCACCAAATCAAATTTATATTCTGTGATGGTCAATTTTATGTGTTGACTTCACCATGCCACCTGATGCCCCGGTTATTTGGTCCAGTGTTATTGTGGACATGTCTCTGAGTGCCATTAAGCTCTGAATCTGTAGGCCTCTGTCAGCAGATGACATTGTGTTTTGGGGATTTGTGTTAATCCCCCCTTGCCAGGTAAAGTGTCTTTGGAGATCATCACTTGTCAGTTGTATGATCCTACATCCCAGTTGATCTGAGACACTCTGGTTTAGGCCCTCTGTCCTAAATAGTGAACAATAAGATCCTTTTTGCTGTGAAAATCTGGCTAAGACAAATCTTGTGGTCATTCTACTTGTTGACCAAAATGGGCCTGCCTTTTCACTTTCGTAAGTTTCATGGAATGTCACACACTTGGTACCTCAAAGGCGATGAATCCTTTATGGAGACCACTAAGGTCATTTCCAGTTTCTAACTGGAGGAAGTGGATTAGAAGGATGCCTACTCTTTGGTCATCTTTGTGCTCCTAGTGAGGACCTGTGCAGCATTAGTTCTTACCGATGAAATTTGCTCTTCAGAAGATCTGCGCTTTATCTACATTTTTTTTCTGTAAAATAGTATTTTCATTTGCTTTTTGACTGAGGTTTAATATTCCACTCTGTGAATGTGACTATGCTATAATTTATCTATCCACTATTGATATTTTTTAAAAATTTTATTTAAAGAGGAAAAAAGCAAAACAGGAAAAAGGGTAGAAACAATATAGAATTTCAGAAAAAAAAATAAACAGTAAGAAATCACTAGTTGATAGATTGCATATTGTCTTCTTAGATATAGTTGTTCAAGTTACAAAATTAAAGTATACAAAGTGGACATTCAAACAGTGAGGCTGCAAACAGTTCTGTTCAACGATCCATTAAAAACTTAGCAACATGTTTATCAATCCTACACACTTAAACATACATGCAGTTATATCCTTTAGAGCACTTTCTTTTCCTCCTTTTACTTTTTAAGCCCATTATCTGTTTAGTGATACCATGTTTCAGCTTGCTCAATACCTTACTGATCTGTTTTGTTGTTATTATTTACTTTTTAATCATCTTATATAATTCTGTTGCTTTGTTTTTGAGTTTCTCCTCATCCATGCCCCATGGATCAGCTTTGGTGGAGTTGGGAGTTTTGGGGGGGTATTTTGTTACTTTGTTATCTTTTTTTTTTGAAGGTAGCAAAATACAGCAGAACAAGACAGAACAAAGCCATCAGAGACAGTGCAGTGAAATTGGCACAGAACCTCACAGCAGGTCACCAGGACAACAGCAATAGGCACAATAGTACATCCCTTCTCTTCACAATAGATGTTTTTTCAATTGGGTAGAGCAAAATGGAATGAAATACCACTTATAAAAACAGAATATCAAATAGAGCAGTACCATTAATCAGAACTGAGCAAAACAGTGATAAAAATGTTTGCCTTCAAAGAGATGGTAGAAGGAAATCCCCCTTTCAGGCCACACTGCATGCGTTCATCCTCCCAAGAAATGCTCAAATTTCCGGCTCCCACTTGCTAATGGGGTGGGGGTGGGGTATTTGATTCTTAGCCCATGCACCAGCAGGCCCACAGCCACTTACCAGAGTGGTGAGCTGGTTGCTTGTTTTCCCAGTGCCCCAAGTTCCAACATGGCATGGAGCTCAAGAAACACTGGTGGTTCTCGCCTTGGGGCAGCTGTGGCTTGTCAGGCCACAGCTGCTTACCAGAGTCCACCATTGATATTTTGATACCCAAATCCTCCTCCCAAAGAAAGGTGCTTCAGATGGAAGAGCTGGCCTGGATAGATATTTCCCACTGTGTGGGCCCAGATCCTCCCTCACCTCCTCTCTGGACTTTCGAGGGACCTAGTCATTACCCACTTAGTGGATACAGGAAATTCTAGTCCAGCTTCTTCTGGTTTCCCCAGGTACCAGGCTTCTTCATTCACAAAGCACAGTGGATCCCCCACTGCCTACAGAGGCCGGTGGCATTAGGTGCCTTCTGAGCCTTCTCTGCTTCCTGTCCTCACAGGTATCCTGTCACACTGCAAGCCCTCTTCCATTTCCGTCTTCCCGTTGGACTATATATTAGTTTTCTATTGCTACTACAACAAATTGCCACAAACTTACTGACCTAAAACAACATCACTCTTCTGCCTTACAGTAGCAAAGTCAGAGGGGGCCTAAATAGTTCTCAGTGGTGCTCGTAGGGATTTGCTCCTTCTGAGACCCTAGGGGAGCATCGTGTGTGGTCTTTTCCACTTTCTAGGGCTGCCAGCCCTCCTTGGCTTGTGGCCCCTACCCGCATCTTCAAACCTATCAAGGGCTGATTGAGACCCCTCACATCTCATCACTGTGCCCCCAATTTTCTGCCTCCCTCTTCCACATTTAAGGAGCCCAGTGATTACATTGGGCCCACTGCATAATCCAGGATAAGTTCTTTATCTTAAATTCAGTGGATTAGCAACTTTAATTTATCTGCAAATTTAATTTCCCCTTGCCAGGTAAAGTAGCAGAGTCACAACATGATGAGCACAAGGATCTGGGCATCTTTGGGAGCCAACCATGGACTCTCAGCTCTGCAGGTAGAAAGCACATCTTATTCCTAGTGCATTCTTCCTGCATTTGGTGAGCTCTCAGTAACTGGTTACCAATGGATACCAAGCTTCTTGCCTGTGCCTCTCTTTCGAGTTGGATAGAGAAGGTTCTCGAGCGCCACCAGAAGGCAAACTGTTATTCCCCTACTCCTCTCCTCCGCTGCAAGCTCCTTTCCCAAAAGCAACATTTGTATTCTGAAGATGTTGAATGACAAGTGTTTCAAGCAGGAACCACCCACCCATACATCCATACATCCATCCCTGAGTGTGCCCAGGGCCAGGCACACTCTTGCAACTTTGTGCATGTGTGTGCAGAGGGTGTCAGGAACCCCCACTGGGGCAGAAATGCTGAGAGCAAGGTGTCCGGCAAGCCTGGGTTAGGACAAGAGATCCAGAGATCAGCAAGGTGGCTGGTGAGGCAGACAGTCCAGTCTCAGCCAGGCCACGGAGAGCCAGGTGACCTTTGATTTGAGGAATCAGGCCAGCAGGAAGTCAGCCATGGGCGGACAGGGCAGCCCCAAGAGAGAGAAGCATGGGTACCAGGTGAGCTCCAGACCCTGGGCACAGGGAGAGCCGAAGAAGAAGTGGACATCAGGCACCTGCAGGAGATAGCAGCAGGCTTAACCCTGGCAGTGTCCTGGACCAGGCCCTAGTATTTATCTCCTCTGGGGAGGATGGGCTCAGCCTCATCACCGTCTCTGTGACATGGACTCAGAGACAGTAGCTGGGGACCTCTGGCCAGCAGTCTGTGAAACCAGACAGGAGCTGGAGACAATCCACCCAGCCCCATCACAGCAGACACACTCTGAATGTGGTAGTCTCCAGCCTTGGCAGGCTCACGATCTCGACAACAGTCATGCTCTGCACAATTCACCCTGGCACACGGTGGTGAATAGACCAAAGGGCTGCCACTCTAAAGCTTCTTAAGAGAAAGTCTCCACTGTGCTCCTCAGTAGTCTTGTGTGGCAGACATTATTTCCTCCGTTTTTTAGCTGAGAATTATGAAGCTCAGAGAGGGAAGGTAAATTGCCCATGGTCCCACAGCTGCTAAGTGGTAGATCCAGGTTACAAAGTCAGATTGCTCTTGAAGTCTACACTGCTAGCTGTTACTCTGTAGAAGCCATCTTTTCTCTATTTCCACACACAGCATTAGGGATATGTTAGGCATTCAGCAAATGCTTTCTAAGTGGAAGACTTCTTGAAAGTACATTTAATCCTTACACTCCTGTACTCTGTCCATCCTTATATTTAAACTCTACTTAAGCTCCAGGGAGAACACATGTATTTCGTTCATCCGAACCAGACTTGAAATAGGGTGGTTTTGTTGCTTCTGAACTTGCTTAATTACTAAACCATGAGCTGCTGAGACACTGGAGCCATCCCACCAACCCTGTAGCCTGAGACACAGTAGCTGTGGTATTGCCAGAGTGGAGGTGAAGCTGGCCTTGTGCTCAACGCCCGAAAAGGTGACAAAGAAAAGCTGGCTGGAACGGCCAGGCCTGTTTTATTCTTTCCAGTGTTCGCACAGTACCGGGCGCATTCGAAGTGCTCATAAGCACTGGCTGAATAAATGGATGAGTGGAGCCAATCTTTGCCCTTGCTCTTGTTGTAACGGTACAATCCCATTCCCTCTGGGTAGCTCTAGAGCCAGGATCAAGCTTGTATTACATGCTGGGGACCCTCCAAGTCCGAGGAATTTCACTGTGTCTGCAGAACACCCCTGCCTCCAGAGAAATGACATCTCAGTTCCAAGCAGTTGTACCATAGTCATAAACACAACCACAAAGGGATGGATGCAAGCCACTGAAACAGTGCGAAGTGGGCGGGTCAGCGTCCTCACCGGTCAGGAGCTCAGGAGCATGTCCAGATAAACACAAAGGACCAGTACACCTGCTCTGGAGCCTGCCAAAAGAATAGAAAGTGAATCTGAGAAAGGCAGGCTGGAACCAAGTGAGAACCCAACAGGGCCAAACCAGAAGCTCGCTGCAGGAGCAGAGACACCAGGATTAGTAGTGGAAGGAGCTGACCTAATTGCACTGTATTCCAGGGATGCTCCTGCATGGCCGGTGAGTCACCCGGCTCGGACACCTTACATCATTTTAGGCAGAGATAATAGGGATAGCAATAGACTTTCACTGAGGGACGCTAAGCACTCTTCACTCATGAGCTCAGCAATCCTCACGGCAGTGCTGAGAGACAGCTTTGGCAGGGCGGGGAGGCGATCGATTAGCTGAGCCTTCCAGGGAGACAAGAGTAAAGTTAAGGCAATCACAGGCCCAAAACAGAGGCCAGGAAGTCCAAAGGTCAACCCTTGAGGGTCCGCCCTGTCCCCACTTCTTACCTAAACAGACGGACGCCAAACACACATCAGACCTAATGGGAAGTTTTCAAAAGAGAGCTTTTCTCACTCCCCTCAAGTTCACTGATTCAGGATTTCTAAGGTAAAGGCCCAGAAATCTGAAATTTAAAAATCTGCATTAGAAAAGATAGCTATTAGATATCAGTCACCCTGAGTTCGCACTTGCAACTATCTCACCAAAATGCTAAATAAAGCACAAACACTAAGATGGCCCAGGGACCTCTGGTGGGTTACTCCCATTCTGGGTTTATTTAATCTGTTCCCTGCCTTTTCTCAAACTCATGGCTCTGAGTCACCAGAACTCTCCGGGCGAGGGGTTGGTGTCTCTCTAGACTGTATCCCATCTGCAAATCGGAGCAGTGGCTCAACCCCTCGCATCGTGACCCTTTTGTCACCGTGTGCTGTCAGGGATGGTTTTATCCTCTCACCCCAGCACTTGCATCCAGCCAAAGTGGTGTCAGAGCCCTGCCCCTGAGAACCGGGGTGCACTTGGGACTCTTGGTACCAGCCCCAGAGCATCCTGGGGTGAGATGAAGGTACCACAAGTCCTCCGTGTGTGTGTGTGTGTGTGTGTGTGTGTGTGTGTGTGTGTGTTGACTGTGATTAAACCCAGGACACTCTCACTGAGCTACAGATCCAGCTTTTTTTTTATTTTTTATTTTGAGACAGGTTTTCACTAAGTTGTCCAGGCTGAACTCAAATTTTCCATCCCCTGCCTCAGCCTCCCAGAGTGCTGGGATTACAGGTATGTGCCATCATGCCCAGCTGTTATCTCTTTCCTGTTGAGGGGTGATGGAGCTATTATCAACGCTGAGCCCACACAAAAGAGGATGCCAGTGGGATGGGACAGGAGGGGTCTAGGCTTGAAGGCTGCCCCCGGCCCACGAGTCTGCTTTCTCCGGCATCGAGAATCAGGCCACCAGTCCCCAGCTTGGACTCCGGGGCAGGCGGACCCCTCTGCTCCTTGCGGGCCGCATTCAGCCACCCATAGACAAAAACAGTCCTACAGCATCTGCGAGCTCTGTGCTTTCCCTGAGGAGAAACAAATGCCCATTTCGTTTACTTCCCTTTGCAAATCCGGGAAACCTCTTGACAGAAACTATTGAGAAAGTTTAGTGAAGGCCAAGGGTTTAAGTTTTGAAATCGAAACTACACGACAGACCCTGCGAGGGTGAGGAAAGACAAGAAACTCTTGGCCAATTCACACTCTTGTGCTTTGCGTCTCACCCACTAAAGGGGGCGGGACAACCAGCTGAAGACAGCAGCACGAAGTCAGGATGGGGCACCTTTTCCAAATAGGGCTCGGGGCGCGAAATCACAAAGGTGTAGTCAGCCGTCACAGCCGGCCTTGTTCCAAGGGTTGTTCTTGCCACGTCCTGAGGCCGTGATAGCTCACCGGTGAAGTCCTAGCAACATTCCCGGAGGTTTCAAACACTGAGCCTCACCTCTGGGCAGTGTCCATGAATCACCTCTTCTTCTAAAAGACAAAATGTGTCCATCACCAAGAACGTTCACCTTCCCGGGGCACACGGGACAGTTTATCTTGGATGTAGCTCATGCTCTCAGATCTCTAAGTAAGAACTCTTCTCTGCTTAGACTGTTCCAGGGGGTTGGATAGTTTGGATTTACATCTCCAACTGTCTTTCTAAACATCACTCAAACTGAAAATATCTGAAATGGTCTTCTGCCTCCAAACCTGTGGTCCATTTCCGTGAATGGCAAATCCGTCTTTCCAGTATCCTGGCCTGAAAACCCTGGAGACCTCTGTGCCTCTTTCTTTCACACCTCCAAGTCAATCTTTCCAAAAATCCTGTTTGCTCTTCTTTCAAAATACCGAGCGGGGCTGCGTGTTTCACCGCCTGCTCGGCTCCATGTGATCGAAGCCACAGTTGTCTCCCACTGAGTTTATAGCCAGCACCTCTCCCTCATCTCCCTGCTCCCATTTCTCAGATTTTCTCAGCACAGGAACTGGAACAAGGTGATGGGAAAGTTCTGGATGATGATAGTGGAGGCAGTTAGGTGTGTGTATAGACTCGTCATCCCTCATCGAAGGGTGCTCTTGGAACTGGCAAGGTTGACTACATATAAATTACATTGCACTCCGATCATGTCACTTATTTGATCAAAACTATTGAAGATGGTTTCCCATTCCGTTCAGTGCCAAGTTCTTACGATGGATGTCAAGGTCCTACGTGATCTGTATCCCCATAACCCTCTTATCTCCCAGCACCTTCCTTTTTACCCACTTAGCTCTGAGTGCTTGGGCTTCCTTGCTGTTACTGGCTTAGGCACCTCGAGCACTGTCCTTGCTCTTCTCTCTGTCTGGGACTGGCTCACTCTACTTAGCTTGTCTCTCTTCTCTTTAGCTGTCACCTCCATAGTCCAACCTGTCTGTAATTTGCAGTGTTGGACCTTTCATATCTAATAGAATGATTAATGAAGTTGGGTTTATATCCACTGTGTTGCTATTGATTTTCAATGTATTCCATCTCTTCCCGTTTCCTTTTTACCTCCTTTCCTGATTTCTAGTGCGTAAAGCAAAACCACAAAGTTTAGGATTCCGTCTTATCTGGCTCTTTAGCTTGTTCTTGTAGTTGTCTGTGCTAGTGGTTACTCCAGAAATGACAATATGTCTCCATAATTTATCTCAAGTATATCTCGAGGATTCAGGAAGTCTCACCTCTGGACAGTGTGAATTACCTCTCCTTTAAAAAAAAATATGCGCCCAACACCAACTATGTCATGCTTTCCTGATGGGCACACCACAGTTTATTTTGGGTATAACTCACGCTTGCTATATCTTGAAATAACGTTATACCACATTATGTAAAGAAACATATAATGCTGTACTTGTATTATTCCTTTCCTGACCTTGGTGCTATTGTAGTATCTTTTATTATTACTGCCTATGGTATAAACCCCACAAATGATTGTTCATTTTTGGTTAAGCCAGATGTACAGAATTCCTACATAATTTACAGATTCTTATTTTACTGAATGGTCTTATTATTTTTCATCTTAAATCATTTAAGATCTGGCCCATGGGAATCACTTCAAGCTATTCCATGTGTCCACGTGGAAGGTCCCCTGTTCTTTGAGCACTTTGCTATTTCTGCCAACAGGATCCAGGTTCACCTTCCTCCACCCTTGCCCTGGAATCAGCCATTTATCCAAGGAGACTTGATGACTTTTTGTGGAAGGTGATACTCCTAAGCCAGGATCTTTGTCCTTGGTGTCACCCAATGGGTGTCATTCACTGTTTCTAGGTTCCTATGTGGAGAGAGCCAGGAAATACACACATATGTTTGCACCCACCCACACCCACACCCACATGTGTATCTACTGAAAACTGTGTTCTCACCAATGCCTCTGATTCCAGCCCAAAGTTATAGGATTGTCTGCAGCCTCTTCCTTTCCATGTTTGCAATGCTGTCCGCTAACTGCCTTTAGGATCCTAGCACATGAGCAATCAAATAGACAGTGAATGTTCAAATTTGTAAAATGTGCAGTGGTAACTTGTGGAACAAACTGTTCTCTCCATGGTTCTGGCCCCAAACGAGCTGAACAAGAACCGAATCCAGTCAGTTTCTCCATAAGTCACCTTTGAACCTAACCATTGAATTTGATTCAGTTCTCGCCCAATTTGGTTTGAGATCAGCTTCGTAGAGACAAGTTCACAAATTGAGAGCCTGTTGTACTACAGTAATAAACGTGTTGTATTAATTCACCAAAAAAAAAAATCCTTCTCTTGGAGCTCACTTCTCTCATCATTCTCGTCACTTCCTGGAGCAGTTCTGCAAATCCTCTTTCCTGAGTGTCTTTAGTTGTGCTGTTATGGCTGCCTCCGTGTCCTGAGTTGATTTGCAACATCTATCTTTTATGGGCGTTTTGACTCTGGGGAAAGGCCAGGGGGCCCTCGGTGCCGATTTGGTGAGTGAGGTGGACGGGGGCACACTGGAATGTTTTTACGAGCTGCCTTTCCACTGGCTGGCTCTTGACAGCAGCCTTCACCGTGTTTTTTAATCATAGCTCGTAATGACACAGACGAAAGGGGATTCGCAAAGCTGCTTCAGAAAGTGGCAAGAACAATGGAATAAAGTGTATTCAAAGTGAGGTGGAGTATTTTTAAGAGGATTAATGGCAAAGTGTCCTTTACTGTAGTAAATTTTTTTAAACATTCACCATGTATTTTGATCATCCCATATTTATTTGTGTGTTTGCTCCATCTTACCCTATATAACCAATATTTTGGCCATCCTGTTACCCCAGTTCCTACCAGTGACATCAGGGCTGAATCCTTGCTGGTGCCCAAACCCAGGTCATGATGGAGAGCTCAGCAGCCTTGGCAGGGAAGCAGAGGATGGTGGGTTGAGCCATTGCTGATTATCTAAGATGCAGATGCGACAGGGAGAAGGGGAAGCTTGGATACCGAGAATGCCAGGGGACACACAATGGATATCGGGCAGGATACGCAGGGGAAATCTGCCAGGAGGTACGTCAAATGGGTAGCAAATACAGGTGTGGAAGTACTGAAGTTCTTGATAAAAATCAAAGACTAGGCATGTTGGGGAGTGAGCTATCTGGAGGACCCAGCCATTTCCAAATAGCTGGCCAAGCATCAGATTGTATCTAAGTATGACATGGGCCACAGAGAAATCTGATTCCACTGGAACTTTCATTGTCAAGTGGGTAATATCTGGGAGAAGTGCCATGTAGCAGACATTTTTTTCCAAACAGAGATTACAGGTGCTTCCCCTCCAGTAAATTAAGCCTCTAAGAGTAGAAGTTAAAGGAAACATGTGTACACTCACAGGCCGACTGAGCATAATACTGGCCCCCAATCAAAAAACATCCGGAAGCCAGGCTTCAAGGCAAGGCTTCTGTCCTGAAATGACACTGTCAGAATCGGCTATCACAGGTAGCAAAGAGAAAAGGCAGAGAGAAGAGATCCCGAACCAGGGTGCCGTGAGGTTCTGAGATTCCAGCTAGAAACTGGATGCACAGGTGAATAAGGAGAGAAACCCAAGCTGGGCCTTGCAGACTGGGCGGGGCTTGGGGTGAGAGGGAGGAGTGGAATTCACTTAGGAAGCCACTATGCAAGGGCATAATGGCTTCAGAGCGAAGCCACAGCAGGGCAGAGTGTGCCACAAAAAGTGGGCACATCTGCTGCTCTGGGGTGACAGAGGCGCGGATCTCAGCAGAGGACATCTCCAGCCAAAGTCAGCGCTGGCTGCCATCTCTCTGCAATTTAAGTGTTGTCAGTGGGATGGGATTGAGTCGGGGTTTTGGGGGGGTGACTAGGCCCTGAGGCTGCTCCCTGGGAACTGGATCTGGTACCCCGAGGAAGGACTTCTCGAGGGAGGTGGTTCTCTCTCACTCTTCTGTTTTCTGAAATCTGAGGCCACAGCAAGAAGGTCCGCATCAGATGCCAGTGCTTTGATCATGACTGTGAGAAACACATTTTCACGCTTGATAAATTACCCAGTAAATTGCTGTATTTTGTGGTAGAGGCACAAAACAGATACCCATTCTTTTTCTTTCCTTGAACAGCCAAACTTACTTTTTGTTAAGTATTCATGTATATTTTCTCTAACTATAGAAAAAAAATCCATGTTTGCTAGGGAATATTAAAAAAAAAAACAAAGAATACTGCATAGGAGGGAGGAAAAACACTTCATAATTTTGACATTCATATGTGTTATCCCCTTCCAAAGATCTTGCTTCCATGTGTATGAATCCACCTGGTTCGATCAAAATATACTCCGAATATTTAAATTTTAAAAATGTATTGCAGTAGAAGACACACTGCTGCTCTAGCCAAGTTGAGAATGAAGGCTGCTCTGGCCACTGTCCCAGTAGGGGTCCGCAGCAAGGGTGCTGGGCTCTGAAGGAGGGTAAAAGTTTGTGTCCTTTCAAAATTCACCCTGAAATGTCACCCCCAGGACAATCTAGAGCTGGGCCTCTAGAGAAGTGATGAAGTCGTGACAGCCACACCAGCCTGTTTAAATAAGTGATTGACCCCATGTGAGAACCAAGCATCCCATAGGATCAGAGAGATCAAGCAACTTATTCAAGGAATCATGATTACTGAGTGGCCCAGGTAGGACTTGAACCCAGATCTTTTTGGAAACAGAACCCAGGCAGGAGGTGCTCAGTAAACCTGCTCAGCCCCTCGGTCTGCCCCAGCCACCAGAGGAGACAGCACAAACCTCCCCCTTTCCTAGATGCCCTGCAAAGATTGCCCAGAGGTGCTTACCCAGCAGCCATAGAAGTGCTCCTGTGTATCCACGTGGCAAGCGCTCCCACTTTTGCAGGAGAGGAACCTGGGGTGGGGTTTTGGCTCACAGAAGGCCCAGAGGAGCCCTGAACCTTCCCCATCCTCCCCTCCCTCACACCGGCCCTTCCTCTGCAGGATGAAGATTTGTTCATCTCAGCTTTCAAGAAGTTCAAATCTGGATGAATCAACAGCAGTTTCCCTTCCCAGGGAGAAAGGAAAAGATTTTCAGCTTTCAGTTTTAAAAAAAAAAAAAAAAGTCTTTTTTCAGAATTCTCTCCTTCTAATTTCTTTTATACCCAGCTCTCTGAACTTCCGGGGAGGCTCCCCTGCCTGAGCTCACGCCCTCCTCCTCTGGGTTCAGCCGTCAGCTGTCTGTGGCCTGACTGAGGACCACAGGTGATAAAGGTCATGTTCCAGGCAGGAAGACAGAGCTCGACTTGACCACTTCATGTCTTGTTGCTTAGCACCCCGTGTCTTGTTGCTTGGCACCCCATGTCTTGTTGCTTATGTAGTTCTGAGCCATGTTTGTCCAGTCTGCGCATTAAATTAGAATCTTAAGAGCCCTTTAGTTTGTGGAGCACCTCCCCCACCGCTCCCAATCTCTGGGGGTCTTTGGCATATGAGGAGGGAACTCCCTGATGCTGCATTACAGCGGCAGATCCTGGGGTGGGGTGGGGGCTTCTTGTTCCTTTTATCCCTGCTCAATTGCCTCCCAAGCCAGGGTTCAGGGTTCAGGGAAGCAGAATCTTCTAGCTCCTGTCACCTCAAGGGACCTCTGTTTGTCCAGTAGACCCGCCTGCTTCTGCTGGGCCAAGCACTGCACTGAGGCTGAGGCCAAGCCACTCCTCCTGCCGCTGGTCCCTGCTGTCTCCACCATACCACGGTCCAGTGCCTCCTCTTTTGCTGGGAGCAGTACAGGTGGGAACAGTGGCCCATAGACTCTGCTCTAGCCCTTTGAGCACAGGGCTGGAGCAGAGTCTTGCCCCCACAGGTCCCAGCCTGGGATTTGTGCTGGCTGATGGCATGCGTTGGCCTTGGTAATCACACCCTGAAGAGGATTCACAAGCTTCCCGGGCCTGTCGGGTGACTTTGGCTTGGGAAACCATCCAGTCCGGATCTGGGTCTGTCCCCATGGTGCAGCATGCCTTGCTGTGATTCACAGCTTATAAATGCTGCAATCACCACCACCGTGTTCCTGGGGATGACACATCTTCCTAAGAGCCATCACCACGGGGCGTCTTCGCGGCAGGCTCCCAGCTGCCCCGCAAGGCAATTTGAGCTCTTGGCAAGTCAGTTCTCAATTATTCCAGCCAGGAGAAGCATCCGTGGCTGGAGTAATCCAAAGGGAAAGGTCATTAAAAATGATTTAAACTTGCCTCTGGAATGTGCCAGGTGATTTATTTGTTCTGGGCAGAGCGTTTGCCTCCCTAATGATGCTTAATTCAGGGTAATGAGAGAAAGAAATGCCGCTCCACCATCCAGGTTCATTAGCCAGGCAGCCCTGCAGGGGGAAAGGAAAACTCGGGGCCACTGGGCAGGACCCTAAAACAATGTGCCCAGCCGGACGCACACACTCAGACCCTCCGGGGCTGGGGGGTCACGTGGCGGCCTGCTGAGTGCGTTGCCCCTGTGGGCAGGGCCACTCCTCTCGCCATCCTCCCCTTGGTGTAGAGAGGCCTGCCAAGCTGGGGGCAGCAGAGGAGCAGATTATGCAGAGAAAGAACCGTTTCTTTCTCTGAAACAGGCAGGGAGCTGTGGCCTACAATAAAAAGGGACAGGATGGAAAGTTCCCCTTCCAGCCCATTGAGAGCCAAATCCCCACTGGCCACTATGGGGCCTTAGAAATCCTAACCCTTAACACCAGGACATAAAGGCAGCAGAGAATAAGATGAGGGAGAGGAGCAGAGGATTCAGACTCAGGAGGAACGCACTAGGAAGTTTAGGCACCAAACAAGGATCACCTCCGGCTGCCGACGGGAGCTTTGGTAAGTTAAATCGCTCCGGCAGTCAATGGACCCATCTGAACAAGTGAAACCACACCAAAAACAGGAGCTGGTACTTTACAGAGGGGGGCTGCTGCGATTTAAAGTCTGCATCTCCCCCAAATTCACACACTGAAGGAGGCAGGGCCTTTGGGGAGGTCCGCCCTCTGCTCCAGGGGGGGGACCAGTGTTTTCATAAAATGGGCCCAGGGCAGCTGGTATGTCCCTTCCACCCTGGGAGGACACAGCGAAAAGGCCCAGCAGTCAGCCCAAGAGCCCTTGCCAGCCACTGAATCTGCCAGCACCTTGATCCTGGACTTCTGAGCTCCCAGAATTACAAAAAATCTATTCCTGCTGACTGTGAGCCACTGTGCTCCTACGACCTTGCAATGGCAGCTGGAGCAGCCTAGGACAGTGGCGGTTAAGCAGCGTTAGGAAAGCAGCTGGGAAGCTGTTAGGGCCTGCGCCGCTGTTAACCATGACTTCGCTTAGGTCGGTGAGACTCGGGTAGTCCTGGCTGCCCAGGGTGTGAAGGCACCCAAGAGGGATACTCAGGTGTGCCCCCAGGTGTTTCTGTTCCAATTCTGTCATAGGTAGAGAGAGCGCAGAACCCAGGGTGAGGCCACCCCTCCTGTACCCAGTCCTCTGTCCTTTCCCCGACCTTTGCGGGAGGGTGTTAGTGATTCGAAATCTCATCAGCCTCTCCAGGAACGCCCGGAAATCGCACGGAGTCTGCCTGAGAGGCTGGGTTGGAGTCCCCCAGAGCTCAGTGAGAGACTCCCAGTCACCCCTGCTGGGCTCTGCTCCCCACAACCCTTTCTTCAAAGGAAGGGGGGACGCAGGCGGGCGGCTGGAGAACAATGGGTGTGTGTTCATGCACGGGGGGTGTGGGTGTGCGCGTATGGTGGCCACAGTTGATCTTCAGCTTTACCATTGATCGTCTTTTCTCTTAGAAGACAACAGAGAGAAAAATCAATTATGACTGACGTTTTGGGAAACCCTAAGTTTTCCTTTCCTGATCTGTGTCTTCCTGCTTATCTCCCAGCTCTCTGGCTCTCTCTCTCTCTCTCCCCGTCTCTCTCCCTGTCTCTGTCTCTCTCTCCTTTTTCGTGGTATTAAGGACTGAACCCAAGCCTTTGCATTAACACACATCTCCAGTCCTTCCCTTCCTTCCTCCCTTTCTTCTTCCCTTACTTCCTCTGTCTCCCCCTTCTTTCCTTCTTTCTTTCTCTCTAGCTCTTTCTTCATGTTTTATTTTGAAACAGGGTCTCCTTCTGTTGCCAGTCTGCCAGGCTGGGCTCAGACTTGCCCTCTTCTTGCCTCGGCCTCCCAGGGTGTTGGCCTGCTGCTGTGTCCCTTGCCCTTCTTTCTTTTGACCCCTGTCCCATCCTCAGTGTTAGTGTTTCTGTTCTCTTGTCTTTAGAAACTGAGACACTGGACACACAGCAACCAACAGGAGAGTTCATGAGAGGAAAATGCAATGTACCCTCTGAGACCAGGGAGGTAACTTGCGGGCTGTCATTATTGCTCAAAAAAACAAACGGCCAGCAAGTTCCCAAGGATGATCTCAAGAGGGTGAGTCTGGGTTTGGGGGGGCTCTAGGGTTCCTAAATCATCACAGACTTAACCAAGTGGTAAATGTGCTTACTCTGTCTATGCATCAGCCCTGCCTTACTCCACTTGGGTGTCTATAAAAAACTACCAGACTGGGTGGCTTATAAGCAACTGAAATTTATTTCTCACCAATCGGGAGACTGGGACATCTGAGATCAAGACTCCAACAGCTTCGTGTCCTGATTCCTGGTCCAAAGGAGCTGCTTTGGTGTGTGTTCATGTGGCAGAAGGCCAGCACTCTCTGGCCTTATAAAGCACTTATAAAGGACTCCATCCTCATGACTGGGCTCAGGCTGGGTCATCCATGTGACCTCCCAGACCCCCCCACACCCCGTACCAACACACTGGGGATTAAGTGTCAACGTATCGATTCAGGGGACACAAACATTCAGTCTATAGGAAGTTACAATTCGCCCTTCACCCGAGATCCTCAGTGATCCTCCGACTGCCCACCTGCCACATCTCCAATGCTTCCTGTCCTTCTTGGTAACTGGGCACATTTCTAATCTTCTTCAGTGGATGTGTTATTTCTATTAATAGAGAAATTTAAGAAATTGGGGATCTTCAAAAAGTTCACATCCTGTCTTAGATTGGTCTCCCCGGGGGGCAGAGCCGGGTGGGGGGATTGTGAAGCAGGTGACCTGAAGAAACCTGAAAGGCAGGAAGGAAGGAAGACAGGGAAGGAGAGGTGCCAAGCAGGGACATGGTGTCTCCAGAAACGTGGCCTCAACCTGATCCTTCCAGGGGCTCAAGAGTAGAAAAAGCACCCAATGGTGTGGAGCAGGAATACAGGCGCTTTGTGAGGCGGGTGCTTTATATCCCACAGGGTCCTTGACTAGAGCCTGTGTATGGGTGTCACTCCCAGGTTCCTGGAGAGGTGCCCTCCCCAGTCCCGTGTAAGTCACCATCAGCATCCACAGGGAACCCGGGGTGCAGAAGGGGTCCTGGGACCACCAACAGCCTCCACTGTCTACGCTCACATTCCTCCATTCCAATCCTGGAATTCTGCCCTATTAAAATCATTCTACATACAGAAAATAACACAAATGTTTGTGGCAGTATTAATGACGATAGAGCATTTTAAAAATAAAAATCTAAAGTAGGACAGGTATAAGAGCATTATGTAACGGTATAATGAGTCAAATACCACACACACTGGCACAAGACTTCGCCCCACACAGCCTTGCCTCCCTAGCTCGCTCTACTCCGGCCAAACCGTTCCCGCTGCTTCTCCACTAGTTCAAGCTTGCTACTTTCCCTGGCTCCTCTAATGAGTTACTGTTCCCTCTGCCTGGAACACGCTACGCCCAGATGTGCACACGGCTGTCCTGGCTGATCACGTCACCCTCGCAGGGAGGCTTCCTTAAACACCCGTCGTAAACAGCTACCCTGGTTGTTCACAACACACACTGTTTTACAGCACCGGTGCACTCTAAGGCTTGTCACTTATTTACTGTATTTATATTCTACCTGCCTTCCCTTGCCTAGAGTAAAAGTTTACGAGATTGTGACCTTACCTTTTTTATTCCCTGCTTTACTCCTGTCCTGCAGCAAAGGACAGAATAGACAGTTGTATGATAAATAAATGAACAAGGGCACAGTTCTGAAAGATGTTTACAAAGTTGTGTCATAGAATTTAAAAATGACCAGAATCTGCTATTCAGTAAAATGATCCTAATGTTAAATATCATATTACAGAATTAATTTGCCCCAGCCATGACAGACAGAATGCCAGAGACTCCAGGGATTTTCTGTCTTCTTTAACTAACTAAAAGTGTTGGCAAACCCAAGGACAGGTGGTGTCAGAGTTTGGATAATGGCACGGGGCGATCACACTGAGACAAGGGTGGAAATCCACGGTGAGTCCTGCGATTGCTTCAGGTGATTGGCGGTAGGCAGGCGTTTTCTGGGCTGAGTGTGAGGAAGGGGGGTGAAGGGGAGCCCGGGGGAGGGGGGGTCTCACGAGATGGGGGACACCGAGATGGCTAGAGAGCCAGCTGCAGCACCTTAGAGAGGAGACGCCTGTCCCGAGGCACATCAGGTCTGTGACTGAATACTGATCTGTGCATGTGTGAGAGAAAGCAGGACACGAGGGGAAAGGTGCAAACATTCAAAACTAGAAAGCAATGGCACCCCGAATTCTTAAAGCCCACCGAATTCTGTTCCCATCAACCACCACGAAGAGACCTCATAAGACAGAGAACCTTGCCAGAGTCCTCAGCAGGTCACCGGCAAGGAAGTGGGGTAAACTGGTTCTAATCTAACTATCGCTCTAAATGCACCCTGAAAATGCTTGTGAGCAACTCTTCAGGGGCTCAAACTGACTCTAAGTGACTTGGCTACTCCCCAGAACAAGGAAAGCAGTATTCACAGGACTTCAGCAAAACCCCACGGCCAACAGTGTAAAATTCACCATAGCCTGCAACCAGTCAGAACTTCCCAGCTTGCATCAATATAGGGAAATAGTATCTCCCACCATGAGAAAAATCAGCCAGTAGAAATAGACCCAGGAATGGTAAAGGTGTTGGATTAGCAGAGAAGGGCATGAAATCTGCTGTTATAAACATGTTCCACTTGCTGAGGAAGATACAGAAGAGCATGAACACAATAAAAGGAGAAATGGAAGATACTAAAAGATCCAAATGAAACTGCAGGAGAAGAAAATACAATATCTGAAAAGAAAATGTATTGTATGAGATTAACAAAACAGTCAGGCAATGCAAAAGAAAAGATCAGTGAATTGAAGAGATAGCTATAGAAATTGTCCAAAGAAAATAAGATGCAAGAAAGACGAGACAGAGTCCAGTCACCTGCCATGTAATATCAAGCCGTGTATATACCTGTAATTTGAATCCTACAGGAGGACGGAGGGCCACAACATTTTTTGGAAAATCTGATGGCTGAAAATTTCTCTAAACTGATGGAAACCGTCAACTCACAAATACAAGTCACTCAATAAACTCCAAGCAGAATAAACACAACATTTCACAATCAAATTTCTGAAAACCAGTAATAAAAATAAGAATGGTTAGAGAGAAAAGACAATCCACAAAGACAAGGGTGATAGTATTCTTGGGAGAAATGTAAATCAGAAGAGAGTAGGGCAAAATCTCTACTCTACTGAAAAGATAAGTTGTCAACCTAGAATTCTATGCCCTGTGAAAAGGTCCTTCACAAAGAAAGACAATATGAGACTTTTTCAACAACGAAAAGTTGAAAAAATTTGTTGCACTAGAAGAAAAAAATTTTAAATAAAAAGTCTTTTAGGCAAAAGAATGATAGAAAATTTGGAGCTACACAAAGGAATAAAGAGCACCAGAAATGAGAAATAGTAGGTAAATATAAAATAAAATTTCCTTGCTTTTAAATCTCTTTAAAAGGTAGGGATTAGTGTGATAATAATTACAACCTATCGTGGGGCTTGTAGCTTACACAGAAGCGAAATGTAAGACAACAATAACACAAGGCTGGCAGAGGACTTGGAAAAGCATTGATGCAAGTTGCTTTCCCTCCCTGAGAAATGGTATACAGTCATTTGCAAAGAGACTGGGGTAAGTTAAAGGCGTGAGCTGGAAACTACAGACAGCAACCATCAAAAACAGAAAAAAAAATACCACTAGTAAGCCAATAATGGAGATGCAATGTTTAATCAACCCAAAAGAAGACAAGAAAAGGAACAGAAGGGACACACAGAAAACAAACAGATCACGCCTTCCAACCTTCTCATTCGGGGAAATGAGTCTCAGCCAGGGTCACAGGGGGGTGACGGTGGGACCCCCAGCTTTCCCAGCACTACCTTCTTGAATATTACCCTCGAGGACACAGACAAGGGGCCCCTTGGGCCTTTGTTGGTCACCTGAGAGTCCACCAGGTCAGTGTGTCAGGCGAATAGCACAGAAGGGCACCCTTGGCACAGAAGGCAGAGCCCGCATGCCAGGCCAGGGTGGGAGAAGATCAACTGCACCAAGGTGTGCCTGCCTGTCAACATCTCCACCCCTCATGGACACCAGAATGGGGGCTCTTCTGAACCCCCCCCCCCATAAAAATGTACACTGGCCAGAGGGAACCAATCCCACAAGTGGGTTAGCCTGGAGCGGTTGGTTAGATTGCCCTGACCCTGCGTGGGAACCCCTGTTCCTAGGAGAGGGGTGACTGAACGGTGCGTTTTTGGCATTGTTGAGGTGACGCCAGCAACAGTGGTCGGGGAGAATATAGCGGAAAGAGGGAATTGCGTTCTGCAGCCAACTCAAGTTGTTTGTTTGTTTCCAGTTGTTTGTTTGTTTCTTTGTTTGGTACCAGGGACCAAACTTGTGACCTCACACTTGCCAGGCAGCCGCTTGTGCCACTGAGCTACATCCCTGGCCCTCCTGAGTTTCAGTTTTGTCCTTGAGGCCAATCATGCTGAGTCTCTCATAGGGACGTAGTGTGGTGACTCTGGGTCTCTGTTGACATTGGAGGCACAGCTTTGACTGGTCAAATGTAGTACGATCCACTTGAAACAAAGGTTGTAAGACCAAAATGACAGCAAAGCCGGAAGTCATTTTGCCTGTCACCTTTGCTGGCATATAGTAAGGTCTCACAGACAGCAACCACAGGGAAAGCACGAATGTTTGGTTCTTGGGCAGCGCCCTGGGGAACGCCTGTACGCCGACCCCTGACCCCGTCTCTTCCCCATCCCTGACCCTGAGTTCTCTGGTGCTCTGGCCAGCACAGGAGCTTTCACTTTGCTTGGTGGGGGAGGTGGGGGTGCCCACGCTGGCTCCATGAGGTACTTTTGCTTCCTTTTTCTAGAAGAAAGTTTGTATCCCTCTCAGTATCCATGGCATTGCCCACGACCCAGCAGCCTGACACACACTGAATTTCAGTTGGAGCAAAAAAGATCTTTACATGTTAACCAAGTAGACAGGAACAGGGTTCCAGCCCTAGGAAATCCCACTTGGTTCAAGCGAAGCTGAATAAATCCCTGCCACACTCAAGGTGCAGGCCCTGAGCCTGCGTGGGCCACCCAGGATGGGCTTCTGTCTCCAGCACAGACCCTTCAGCCACGCACTGTGTGGCTGGGTGAGGCAGGACAGACGAAAAGAGAGGAAACTGCGCGTCACAGATACGTGTTTTCGCCTTTCCCTCTGGGAAGATGATTTGGGGAGCTTCCTTGCCAGGAAGTTGGTCACTTCCTGCCCAAATGATGAGGTTTCCAAAAGACATAAATAGCTTCTCCTGCCACATGGAACTGGCTGAAGAGGCTGCCACAGCCCCAGAAGGGTTCTTACCAGGATCAGAAAGGCGAGTGCGTCAGGAGTTTGCGCACAGAGGTGTAGCACCAGCTGGGGCCCCTAAGTCTGGGGGCAGAGGCAGAAAGACCTGGAAAAGCAGCTGGAGAAACTGCCAGGAATGCGCTGAGACTCCTGTGAAGCACACGAAAGAAAAGAGCCCAGCAAGTGCTGAGCAAGACGGGTAAAAAGTCCACCTGGTGATGAACACTGAGATGGGGTCCGTGTCTTGGCCAACATGAACCATGCAGCCACGACCTAAGATGCAGATCTCTCTCCTGAGGTCCCAATTCCATTTCCTCTGGATATGTCCTCAGAAACAAGATGATGGATCTCATGGTAGCTCTATTTTTAAGTTTTTACAAAACCTCCCTGATCTTTTTCCATAATGGTTGTACTAATCTTCACTCCGCCAGCAATGAGCAAGGGTTTCCTTTTCGCCGATGTTGGTTATCCGTGGTTTTTTTGATGAGTTGTACTTCACGACAGCTCATTGTGGCCCTGATCTGTGTTTCTCTAGTGAGTAGTAATGTAGAGAAGCTTTTCATGTGTCCCTGGGACGTTTGTGTGTCTTTTGTTTTTTAATGTTCATTTGAACTTCATTTAATGAAATTACTTGGATTTTGTTGCTAACTAACTCCACTCTTTTTACTCAATTTTGCTGTGAACCTATAGTACTCTAAAAAATGCATCCATGAAAAGCCTCCTAAATTTTGTGAATAAATAAATAAATGGACATCAAACAAATCTCTCGTGCAAAAGAATTTCAAATAATCACTGTAAATACTCTAATTGTAAGGAGGAAGAGCAGGCTAATAGTAACTTCTTTTCAAAGAGAAGAGTGTGGAAAACAGGGAAAGAGGGTAACTTTGCGGTGGAGAAACCTGCAAATACACCTCAGCCAGGTGGTTAAGGTCGGCATCAACAACAACAGTGATAAATCCCATTGATAATATGTACTCTTCATGTGCTGTGGTCCTCCTCCTTAAGACCCATAGTTACAGTCTAAGCATGAGAAAAACAACAGACACATCTCACTGGAGAGATACTTTACAACATACCTGACCAGTACTCCTCGAAACTGTCAAGGTCATCAAAAACAGGAGAAGTCTGAGCAACTGTCATGGCAAGAGGGGCCTAAAGAGAGATAGAAACATGATGTGGTGTCCTTGGTGGGATACTAGAATAGCAAAAGGACAGTAAGCAAAAGCAAGGAAGCTTAATCAAGTATGGATGTTAGTTAACAGTAATGTAACAATGTAACAACTCATTAGTTGTAATAAACACCCCATACTAATGTGTTAAGAAAAGGAGAAATTAAATGTTGGGAACTCCATACTACATATTATGGTTTGAACTTGGATGGTCCTGCAAGCCTTATGCACTCACAAGTGGGGTTTTAGGGTAGTGAGTGGGTAATGGGGGGCATGATGCTGCCCTGTGGATTAGTCCACTGAAGAGTTTATAGCTGAACGTGATATTGGGAGGTAAAGCCTGGTTGGAGGAGGTGAGTCATTCGGGGCATGGTCTGGAAAAGTCCGTCTCCCTTCTTCCTGGATCTCTCTCTCTGCTTCTTGCTGCCATTCCATGGACTGTTTCTCCTTTGTGAGACTCCTCTGCCATATTGCCCTGCCTTGGAGCCGGCCACCTACGGGCTCAAACTACTACAAACTCTGAGCCAAAACAAACCTTTACTTCTTCGTGGTGGGTGTCAGGCCTCAGCACTGAGAACGTAACTAAGATGCTATCTTTGTAATTTTCCTGTAAATCTAAAACCATTATAAGAATTATTTCTATTTTAAAAGAACAATGAACACACTCACATGGTATTTTACCCTGGTGTCCTTTAGAAACTGTATGTCCGCACCAGTATGGTGTGGGACCTTTAAAGGAGAGGACAATATCAATTAGTGATGGTTGTTCTTGAGACACGGTGTTATGTGGTTTCGGCATATATTTCTACACTGATTGACATGACATTTACACACCTGTTCCCTAAAATTCTGTGGTAGGCAGAAGGCAGGTGTGAGGTTGTTTTAATCCACTTGGGATGCCAAAGCAAAATGCCATAGGTTTGGTAGCATAATTGATAAAAATGTATTTTCACTCAATCCTGGGGCCTGAGAAATCTGAGATCAAAGCACAGCATCGTGCAGCAAGCTGTTTCCTTTTCTTTTGGCTCATGGGCAGCTGTCATCTTCCTGTGTACTCATGGTGCCTGTTCTGGGATGGAGCAGCTCTCAAGGGTCTTTCCTTCTAGGGGCATCATGAAATTTTATAACCCCACATCAAGAACCCCATTCTCATGACCCCATCTAACTCTACTACCTTCCCAAGGCCTCAACTCCAAATCCCCTCATTTCTGAGATTCAGGAGTCAACATATGAATCTGAGGGTAGGGAGACCAATATTTAACTCATTAAGAGTGGTGAAGTTCCCCCAGGCTTTGGAGTCATGCTACCTTGATTCAGATGCAGACTCTTGCTAGCTCTGTGACCCTGAGGAAATTGCCCTGTGTTGATGTTTCCTCATCTGTAAAACAGAGGATATCAACAATGCCTGCCTTGCAGCTTGCTCTGAGGATTAAATGTGGCGTCAGAGGCAAAGTGCTCCGCAGAATGTTGGCATGTGCTAGCGTTGAACATGTCCTCTAGAAGTTCACACACTGAAAATTTAATTTTGTAAATAGTATCACAGCATTCAGAGGTGGGGTCTTTGGCAGGTGATTAGAATTAGATGAGGTCCTGAGGGTGGTGCCCCATGATGGCCTTAGCAACTGGGAGAAGAGAGACCTGAAGCAGCAGGTTTGCTCCATCACATCCACGAAGCATGTTCGAGGCAGCAGGAAGGTCCTCACCAGAGGCCACGTTCGTGCTCTTGGACTCCCCAATCTGTAGAACCATGAGCTAAAAAACTGCTATTCTTTATAAAGTTCTTGCTCTCAAGTATTTTGTTATAGCATAAAGAAACAGACATACATAGCACATAAGTATCATGAATGCTGTTACTATTATAATGATTTAGTCTGCAAGCTCCCCCAGGTATCCTCCTCCGTGTGTTATATATAAAAGTGTTCTGAAGTGGGATATGTTTTTAAGGTGCTGCGACAAACAATGGGGAAGATTTTCCAAAGAGTACAAGCAGGGAGGAAACGCCTCCAGAGTTTGACTTTCTCTGCAAATGTGCCCATCAAAAAGACGCAGCCAAAGCTGGCCCTTTCCTTCCTTTGTTCCTTACCTCATTTGCCTGGCTGGAATTTTATGTCCTTGGCATGTTCTGACTTTTAACTTAGGGAGAAAGGATGAAGTTATATATTCAACTATGTACTATTACAGTTCTTGGCTCCGCCTCGTGTTTTCTTTCAGAGGCAGAGGATGTATAAATAAAAGCAGACGTGTAGTGAATATAGCATCTAGTTACAAATTCAATCCTATTTGAATTCCAAGTACAACTTTAAATTCTTCACAGATGCCTACTTCTATTCTATGGTTAGTTTTAATGACCAATTTATTCCTTATCTAATGTAGCTTAGCATAGTTACTGATTTCACTTATCCTTCAGTTAAACAAAGATAGCGTAGCCTACCTTCCACCATAGGCTTGTGCTTACATTTCCTATTGGCTACTTGCTACCCTTATTGTAATGCTTGATCTCTCTTTTTAAATTTTTAGTTATAGTAAAATATATATACCATAAAATTGACCACCTGGGCTGGGGATTTAGCTCAGCGGCATAAGCGCCTGCCTTGCAAGCGCAAGGTCATGAGTTTGATACCTGGTACCCCCCCAAAAAAAAACAACCAAACAAACAAAAAATTTACCACCTTAACCAATTTTAGGTGTACAGTTCAGAACAGATTGTATTTTTACCTTTAATTCCTCTTACATGGACCCATCTACCTCCCTCTAGTTTGTGGACTATATAAATGCAATATATGCATATCCACTGTGTTTTTTTTAAATAAAAGTCCTCCAACACCTAGTAACTATACCCAGATGCTTCTTTAATGGTTCATTTCTGTTTAGCAGTAAGAGAGTTCTTTTGCAAAGAAAATCCTAATAATCTGGATAATGGTGAGTGTTGTCGTAAATCCCCCTAAAGAGCTAATAAGTTGTTTCTCTCATACCTTATCTTTTGTAAAAAGGGCTGTTTTCTCAGGCCTCTAGTGGGGAAAGAAACAGTGAAGACCAATTTGATTTTCATCTGGCCAAGGAGGGAGTCAGGCAAAGATTCAATAAGTGAAGAATCCCAGTGCATGCTGGGAAAGGGAAGCAAAGAGACTCAGGGAATGCTGGGAAAGGGAAACCAAGAAACCTAGGGAATTCTGGGAAGAGGAAACAGAGAAACTTAGGGTTATGGCTGCCAGAGAGGTTGCTCTCCTTGTTTTTGTTTTGTTTTTTTTCTCTGTGCTCAGCTCAGCAAGCCTCTGTGACGCACACTGCTCTGCTTAAGAAGTGTCTGAAGCCTAGTCAGGAAGGTAAGGTATACATATATAAATATATTAAAAGTTAGCTCAAGGCTATATTTAAGTATATCAGCAAATGAATATATAGATGGTAAAAGCAGACACTCTATGGTTAGAGAGTTAGAGAAAATGTCATGGAAGAAGTAGGGCTCCTGACAAACCCTGAAAAATGGATAGTGTTGGAGAAATCAAGAAAGAACTCAGATTGCACTGCTAAAGATAAAGTACATACGCATTTTGAGAAAGCCTGTGTCTCCCAAATTGTTTCACTTTCATAGTCTCTTGATCTTCAGTTGGTTAAATTGGTTTTTACCATTTTGCCAGATCTTTAAAGCAACATTTACCTTTCCAGATGTCTACGGAAGACAAACAGATCTGTTTTTTCTCCTTTTTTAGACATTGGTTTCCTAGTTGTAGATGTCATACTGCAATGTGGCATGTTTCTGGGGAAAATGGAGGAGATTCCTTCTTGGACCCCAGGCTAGACTTCGGTGTAGCAAGAGATGTTTGGGAATGAGGCAGGAGACAGGGCAGGGCAGGGCAGAGCTGGCTGGGAAGTAGGTGTGCCCCACTGATTACAAATCCCCAAGTTCCTAAAGTCCTGCACACGGAGTTCTCGTGAGAACTCGAGCAGGCTAGTGATAGGATGGCCAAGACCTGACATCAGCATGGGGAGAGGCGGGTACAAAAGGACAATGGCCATTGAGCTCTTGTGACCATGTCCTTTCACATTAGTCAACCCTCATGCTGTAGGGCGCACATCTTTCCCTACTCTACTTGGTTTAAACTTACTCTGCAGAGCTGTTTCTTTTCCTGCCTTTAATAAATGTAAAACCTCGCTACTGTTTGTGTTTACCTTGACCAATTCTTTGCTCAGGACAGAAAGAACTCAGAACATTCCTCTAGAAGAAAACTTTAGCACTCCGAAATCTGGTAACAGGAGACGTGTTCCATAGTGATGGCGTCTTTAGATATCCCCGGCTCATTTCCCCAGATTTCTCCAGAAAGAGATCTCAACTTGGGTTTTCATGGCTGGGTTTTTGTAATAGCAACACGGACCATTGTAGCCTCAGAGACAGGATCGGCTCAAGCCGGGCCCCTGAAGGCCTTGGTCAACTTCGTGGTCTCTCTTAAGCCTCTGGAGGCTCCATCATTCATGTTACTCAGCTTATCCGGCTCTGTGGTGTAGCCAAGAAGAAAGTGCTTCTGGGCGGAATGCCACCAGGAAGACTGGTCCCAGGAAACAACACTCCCCTTTATTGAAGGTCTTTCCTTTTTCTCCCATCAAATCAGATTTTGCTTTCTTTCCCTACTGAGGTAAAAGAGACAAAGACTTGTGTTTAATATGCAAAAGCAGTAGCTCACATCCAAATTGCTGTTATCCCTACAAAAAGACTTCTTTCAGTGCGTTAAAATTCTTTAGCTATTTGCTTTCATTGCGTGGGTTACATTTACCTATTTTTTGTTGCAAGATTTATATAGCCTGATCACAAGTTGAGGGAAAAAGTTCTGGACTACTGTTTTCTTTTTCTAAGCAGTCATCCCATTGAATTTTTATTTAAGAACATTCTACCTGATATGAAAAAAAAGGAATTTATGGAAAAGAATTGCACATAAATAAAGACATGGATAAATAATAATTCTACTTCATTTAATTTGCATTTTATTGGGAATGCAGAGAGGAGTGGTCCTCCACGCAGAGGAACACAAATACAGATGGATGACATAATTTTAAAATAATACAGCTGCCATGGTAGAGCTATGTGCACACTATAATGTGAACAGAGAGGACAGTCATTAACTCACATTTCAGACCAATGAGAAGGCTTCTTGGGGCAGGTGTGATCAGCTAATTCTTTTTATATTTTCATTTTTATAGGTACGCGTTTGCAGAACACAGTGATTACATTCGTGATGGGGAATTGGTACATCTTAATTTTTTGCACCCCCCTTTTCTTCCTCTTCTCCCTTTGTATCTTTTTTTTTTTTTTTTTTTTTCCCATACCAGGGATTGAACTCACGACCTCATGTTTGCCAAGCAGGCACTTACACTGCTGAGCTAAACCCCCATCCTGTCCCTTTTTTTATCTTATTTTCCAAGATGGATGGTAAAAATCACTGACATACTATGCAAGTGTAAAAGCACTACACTACCCTCAATTTCTTGATTTCCTAATCTGTAAGATGAAAGATTTTCCCTGAATAGGTTACTTTCAAATTTTCTTCTAGTTTACTATTCTATGGTTCTATGGGAAGGTACAGTCCCGTTTTCACTGGAAATTCAAGATAGAAACGTCATACCAAAACAGGATTAAAAGGGGAAACAAAAATCTATTGATTGGAGACCACCACTTGGAGCCTTTCCTGTCCTGCTTCTTCTAAGCTCTGCCAGCACAGCATCTAGCTAGAGCTGAAAACTTCCAGCTAGAAGCTGCCAACTCAGATGTCTCCAGGGACTTCAGGCCGGTCATGGAGCACCTGTTCCCTCCTTAAACGTATGCAGATTAAGTCATAATAAACTGTTGTGATGGCCCAAACAGACAAATACATGGCTATATTTGGCCCTCAGAATACTAGTTTCCCACCCTTAAATTCTAATCAAATCAGCCTCTTTTTTGTAAGTGAAGATTCTGAGTTCCAGAGAGGGACAGTAATTCATCCCCCAGCGTCACACAGCTGTTCAGTGATGCAGCAGGTCTGAAAAGCCAGGTTTCTAGCTTCCCAAGTCAGTGGTCTTCCACCCCGTTATCCCCAGGGTGAATCTGCTCCAGCCCCACAAGCCTGCTGATTTTCCAAACACTGAGTGGGCCGTGGTCTTGCGGGCCTAACCTGAAAATCATAACAAAACTTATTTCCTAAAGGTCACCTTGGATGGCTGTGTTTGACTGTGTCCTCCAGAAATCCACATGCTGGACTGAGGCTATAACTCAGTGGTGCGACACCTCCCTGGCAAGAGCAAGGTCCTGAGTTCAATTCCCTGTGCCAAAACAAAAACAAAACCCAGAAATCCACAGGTTGGAAATTTGATCCCCAGAGCCACAGTGTGGAGTGGTAGAGGTTTAGGTCAGGATGGATGTGCCCTCGTGCCTGGCTGAAGGCCCTTGGGAAGCAGCTTTGGGAAGTAGATCCCCTTCTCTCCATCTCCCCTCCTGCCCTTCTGCCTTCGCCATGTGGGATGGCTCTTGTTGCTTCTGGAGAACATAGCAATGAGGTCCTCTGATTTCACACACCAGCACCTGCATCTTGGGCTTCCCAGACTCTGGAACTATGAGAGCAAATTTCCATCTTTATAAATTAGCCAGCCTCAGCGCCATGGTGGACCTTGGGGCGCTGGAAAAACGGGAAGCCAGTCCACCCCCCTCCGGTGGGTGGCTGTGAGCCTACCAGGGCGCGGGCTAAGAATCAAACCTCCATCTCCATCCACCCCCCAGCAAGTGGGAGCCGGAGATCTGAGCATGTCTTGCGAGTTTGACTATATGCGATATAGCAAATAAGGGGGATTTTCTTCTGCCATCTCTTTGAAGGCAAATATTTTTATCTGTTTTGATCAATGGTATTGCTCTATTCAATATTCTGTTCTTGTAATTTTGGTATTTCCTTTGATATTGCTCTGCCTGATTGAAGGAACAACTACTGTGAAGGAAACCAGATGTACTATTGTGCCTATTGCTGTTGTCCCAGTGGCCTGCTGTGAGGTTCTGTGCCAATTTCACTGCACTGCCTCAGCTGGCTGTGTCCTGTCATGTTCTGCTGTATTTTACTACCTTCAAAATAAAATAAATAAATAAAATAAAAAATAATAATAAATAAGAAAAAAATTTAAAAAGTAAATAACAACAAAACAGATCAACAAGGTACTGAGCAACCTGAAACATGATATAACTAAACAGATAATGGACTTAAAAAGCAAGAGGAGGAAAAGCAGGTGCTCTAGGATACAACTGCATGTATATTTAAGGGTGTAGGATTGATAATTATGTTGCTAAGTTTTTGTTGGATCAGAGAACGGAGCTGTTTGCAGCCTCACTGTTTGAATGTCCACTTTGTATGCTTTGATTTTGTAAGTTGAACAACTAC